>JAOUQZ010000024.1:9485282-9501964 GCA_028564935.1 Neosilurus hyrtlii
TATATATATATATATATATATATATATATATATATATATATATATATATATATATATATACACACACACACACACGTTTTTAATCACACAAAGTTTAATTTAACATTTATTACAGGATCGAAGTGTAAAAAACGCCTGTCGCTTCAAACCAACCGTCCTGCACATGTTTCTCATCCACATCATTAGACATGGGGGCACAGTCGGAGTCGAGTTCTGTCTGGAATAAGGAAAAGTTCCTTCTTGGGCTAATATCAGATCCTCCGAGTAACTTAGTGCACCTTTTAAAGGGTTTTAAAGCTCCATGTAAAAGGAGGGAACAAATAAGCACCGTAGTTCATTCAAAACTAAAGCAGATGAAACAGAAAAGTCTTTTATACTGACTGCACCTGAAAGTCCTTGCCAAAAAAAACCCTAAAAAAAAATATATATATATATATATGTGTATATAAACGAGGCCCTTCTTCTTCATTACAGCTTTAAAAGATAGCTCTTCATGTATTCTTTATTATGTGCACTGGTCTCCTGCTCGGACTCTCTGTCTGCATTAAGCTCCGACAAGAATCACCCCCCAATGGAATTCAAATCGCTGCTTTTAATTAGCCCAGGAGCGAGGCTAGCGGCCTGATCACAACCACGCGCTTTCAGTTTCACAAAAAAATCCAAACAAACAAACAAGGTGCCGTCCGTGTTCTTATGTGATGACTGAGATTATTTCCTCAGGTGTTCGTTATGTATCACTGTGTTAATGTAGTTCTTTTATTTGGTTCAGTCCAAACACGTTTTGAACCGCTCTACACCTCCACGCCGCGGCCTGATCATGACGTGGCTCAGCAGGCTGCCTTGGTACCCCAGAGGCAGTCGGTTACAGTCAGATTGATATCATCATTGTCTCACTCGCTCACTCACTCACTCGTTCGCTGAACCGTTTAATCCTATTAGGGTCAGAGGGAGGCCGAAGCCTATCTCCACCCTGAACAGGTCACCAAAGCAGACGCATACACACACAACCATTCACACTCACACTTACACCCACACTCACACCTGGGGCAATCTGGAACAGCCAATTAACACAGTGTTAATCTTTGAACTGCAGGAGGAAACCGGTGTACCCAGAGGAAACCCACACAAAGACGGGGGAGGGGGTGTTATACACGCAAACTCCATAAGAAACGCCTTTACTAAACCCGAAACTCAAACCCAGGACCTTTCTGCTGTGAGGCGGACGTGCTAACTACTACGCCAACGTGCCACACCATATCACAAATATGATATACAAAATAAAAAACAAAAACAAACAAAAATAAATAAATATGAACAAATGTGAAATTTATATCATTTTTACCAGGGGGAGAAAAAAAATATGTAAACTAATTAAAAATTAACTAATTACAACCCTCCCCCACCCCCGTGTTAAATAAATAAATAAACAAGCAAATAAATTAATAATGTATATGCTATAGGGAGCAAAATTAAACTCCCAGCTTGTACCGAATAACAAAAGTGCCAATTTTCTCCATTTATTAAATGCTTATAACATTATTCTATTTTTATTATTTTGTATTTTTATTGTATTTTTTTATATTATACTATTTTTATTGAACATTCTCTTTAATATTCCTTTTAATTTTTTTATTTATTATATACAAAGTTTTTTTTTCTCCAATAGTCGTCAACATCAATAACAGACTTCCTTTAAAAGGTCACAACGTATTCTTCCTCTTCTTCTTCTGACATCAACCTTTTCAGATCTTTTCTGTGCCTTTGCTACCTTTTGTGCACTTTTAATTAATTTTTTGAGGAAGTTTCAGTTATAAGGTGCTGAAAGATACACCCAGAGATTCTCCAAATAAAGGAGCCTTGACAAAGTTTGGTGAGAAACCCATTAAATTCAGCAGGCCATGAACTCGGTATATAAATATATATATATTAATATATTCTTCACGCTCATCATTACTTCTACAGCTGTCACTCAAGTTTAAAAAGATCCCAAACAGTACAGTGAAGAAGAAACGCTCTTCAGCACAAACACTTTAAGAAAGAAAGAATGGAATGTTTATTAGATCTAATAAAATAGCGATACACAATAATAAATAACATAAAACAGAGGAAATATTTGAAGTGATGACACTTTGATTTCAGAATATTATCAGAAGCAAAAGTTCTTTACGAGGTTTTGACGGCTGCGTTTGTGTTTACACTTTTGCAGCAAAATTCAACCTTATTTATTTATTTGTTCGTTTGTTTGTCTATCTATTTATCTAAAATGTGCTGCTTTCTTTACTGAGATAACAAACCCTTTCTTGCCATTTTATTTTGTGCTGAAAAACCAATGTTTGGAAACCTAAAATGGTTTTGTATTGACTCCATAAATAAATAAATAAATACATAAATAAAAATCTATAAGAAAGAGTAAATTCTTTAAAAAACAAAACAAACAAACACACAAAAACAAGGTGTCTCGGCCATTACAGTACAGTAGGCTTGGTTATACCTCACAGACCTTCCACTGGGACTGTATGCAACATCTGGACAGCTGTTTGATTGATGATGCGCGTGGTGGTTAGACCTGAATCGACACGTACACGACCTCAGTGATGAGTGGAGTGAAATGGTATGAAGCCCTGAATGAAGCAGATCACAGAAGTGAGTAAACAGGACTGGGATGCGACACTTTGCACAGCACGCGCGTGCACCTTCAACAAAAGATGTATGTATGTATTTATTTATTTATTTATTTTGCCCCCATCCCTTTTTTTCCCCTCTGCACGAGGCGTCTCACTTGTCTCACTGCAACTTGCTGAACCAGGACTCCCACACCACCCCACCCCACCCCACCCTACCCCACACCACACCACAGCCAGGCAGGTTCCTCGGCCAACCTGTCAGCATGATCCTGCCTATGCAGCAAGAAGCTCGCGCACGCGGCACGGAGCGCTGCCCACAGCTCGCGCGGATCCTGCTTTAGATATGAGGGGAGGGAAGGTAGGGAAGGAGAGAGGGGGTGCGGGTGGGGGTCCTGAAGTCCCGGGGTCCTTTCATGCACTACCCTTAATCACACCTCTACGTCTCCACGTCTAGCAGGCGCGCGCGCGCGCGGTTTTCTCTCCGCGTTCACGTCCACGCGGCGCATCCGGTTGAGTTGGGCTGCGCTGTCGGCTCCCGTCGCCTCGTGGCTCCAGGAACCTGATCATGATCGGGCTTTATGTGAGGTGCTATCAGGGTTGCATGAAGTCATGTCGTCACAACATGCTCACGCGCGGGATGTTTATTGTTTATTATAACCTGGATGCGCAGAAAAGCAGGTCTGCGCACTGGGACACCCAGTCCTCGTGAGTCCTCATGATGAAACAGTGGTAACAAAACACACACACACACACACACACACACGCGAGCAGCAGGAAAGAACCCCAGCGACTCACCGGTGCAGGTGATTTGGACGGACAGAAGCCAAACCGAGGCGAGAATCTGCGCGGCTCTCCAGCGCACAAAGGGACGCGGCTGAAACGGCATCGTCTCCTTCTTCCTGTCGCTCTTCCCCGCGTGGCTCGTATTCAAAACAGACCTAAAGATGAAAAAAATAATAATAATGAAAAAAAATAAGGAACAGTCTGCGTGCGCGCGCGCGTGCGTCCCGTCGTTCCTTGCAGCGCGTGGAGCTTTTGGTGCGAGAGTTTGGACTCGGAGTGGCGGCGCTACTGCATCCTCCCTCCTCTCCCCCTCTCCTCTCCTCTCCTCTCCTTCCCTTCCTCTCACTCCTCTCAGTCCTTTAGTGCACCTCCTCCTCCTCCTCCTCCTCCTCCTCCTCCTCCTGTTCTGTCCCTACCGCGCGCGCTGCTCACAAACGGCGCATCACAGCGTCGTATCGCAGGTGCGCGTGCGGCGAATTAACCATCAAATAACCCCTCTGTCAAGTTTCACAGCAAACAGGGGAAACACACACACACACACACACACAGAAAATATTCCGCTTGTGCTGCTGAAATTTTGCCCCGCGTGCATCCGGTAACGGGTTTGGTGTAAAGCATAAAAACCCTGTGCGTTTGTTTTAGCTCGGAAAACATCTGCTCGTGCGCGCTGCGGGACACAGAGAGAGAGAGAGAGAGAGAGAGAGAGAGTGAGAGAGAGAGAGAGACGCACACACCGGCTACCGGAGAAAACCTGGAGCGGATTCCCCTGCATGGACTGACACAGGAGCACGAGAGCGCTCGTTAATCACACACACACACACACACACACACACACACACACACAGACGCGCGCGCACACATTTACTCATAGTACACACACACATACACACACACAGACGCGCGCGCGCGCACACATACACTTATAGTATACACACACACACACGCGGGCGCGCACGCATACACACACGCGCACAGATACACACTCATAGTACACACGCACACACACGCGCGCACACACATACACACATAGTACACACATACGCGCGCACACATACACACATAGTACACGCATACACGCGCGCACACATACGCACTCATAGTGCACACATGCGCACACATACACACTCATAGTACACAGACGCGCACACATACACACAGTACACACACACGTGCACACAAACACACTCATAGTACACACACATGCATACAATAACACTCATAGTACACACACACATGCACATATTCACACTCATAGTACACACAGAGACACGTATGCACACACACATACACACTCATACTACACACATGCACACACATATACACACTCATAGTACACACACGCGCAAACATACACACTCATAGTATACACACACACATACACACTCATAGTACACACATGTGCAAACATACACACTCATAGCATACACACACACATACACACTCGTAGTACACACACGCGCACACGTACACACTCATAGTATACACACACACACTCATAGTACACACACGCGCACACATACACACTCATAGTACACACACACACTCATAGTACACACACACGTGCTCACACACTCATAGTAAACACACGCGCGCACACATTAAATTAAATTTATTCTATATGAAATAAAATAAATAAAATAAATTTATTAAAATTATTAAAGCAAATTAATTCTCGATTCTGATTGGCCCGCCGATGTTGATTCATTTTCTGGAACAGCTGCTCTGTTAATTGTTCCGACAAATGAGATGTGTACTGTGAGTGTAAATGGTTGTGTGTGTGTTGGCTCTGTTATAGACTGGCAAGCTGTTCAGGGCGTACCCCACCTTCACCCAGTGTCGGCTGAGATAGGCTCTGTCCTCGCTGTAGACCGAGTAGGATTAAACATTTTGGCAAATGAGTGAGAGAGATGGCATTATAAAAGTTTGTGAAGGTAAACACATGTAGAGTTTTATCACAGAAGCACTGACACCTGAGACAAATCTGAGGACTGGTATGATCATCGCCAGGCTGGTTTAATCACACGCCCTACTCAGGGTTTCAGACACATCAAGGTCATCATGGCATTCACTCCCTGGAGTTCACGTTAAAGACCTGAAAGGAGCATGCAGTAATGCCTGAGTGACATTTCGACTGTATTTCTGCAGGTGTGGAATCCACCTGTAGTGATTAGCTTGTATTCTGGAGGCTTTGCCACAGCGCTAATTTAATTCCCACAGTGCCCTGTTCCTGCAGGAGAAGCAGCTCAACAGCTGGCATGGACTGATTGTTCATCATGACACTCCATATCAAATATTCCCTCTCAGATAATGATTAATGATGAGGCTGAAAAATCGCCTGAACGAGGTCACCTGCGCTGTGTTCAACATCATCACAGGACCTGATGTCTGATCAGATGAAGGCGTTACAGGTTTATGCAGGTAATATAAACCCATATCGCTTTATTGATGAATAATAATAATAATAATAATAATAATAATAATAATAATAATACGCCATCTATCCATTTGCCAAATCGCTTAATCATACTTGGGTTGCTGAGAGGCTGAAGCCTACCTCAGATGACTCTGGGCAAAGGCGGAGTACATCCTGAACAGCTCGCTAATCCATTGCAGGGAAACACACACAACCACTCACTCTCACACCTAGAGGCAACTTGAAACTACAATATGCATTTTTTGGACTAAAGACGAACCCAGGACTCAAACCCAGGACGTTCTTGTTGAGAGGTAGACCATCCAGGCTGGTACTATAAAATAACTAAAAGCAATCAGAGAGTGCAAACCTCTGCCAAGCAGGAAAAATTCATAAAAATAAAATAAAAATACACAGTACCCCCTGCTGGGCCTGCTGTAATAACACACTTTAAAAAAATCCCATCTTACACTGTTAAAGAAACTTAAAAAAATTCCTGGGTCCAGAATTTGGTTCAGATCATCTCCAAAAAATACTGCAGTGTTATTAGAATTATACTCCATCCCTCCAAATAAATGAATAAATAAATTAATTAATAAAAATAAATAACTAAACAAATAAATAAGAATACACAGCACCCTCTACTGGGCATGCTGTAATAATGCACTACCAAAAAATCGTCCTATCTCTTAATGCCTAATTTCCGGATGCAGAATTTGATCCAGTTCATCTCTAATATCTGCTGCAGTGTTACTTGAATAATACGCCACCTCTCTATATATATAAAAACTCATAGGGTTTTGTGTAAACAACCAACAAACCAACCAACACTGACAAAAACCTTCCGTAGTGAAGGTAGCACAATTCTTTAACATTCTACTCCAGACATTGTGTGACATTGGCATGAACGTGTGATTTGTAGCTGGAGCTGCTCGAACCCTGAACGCTCTGTTTCCTGTTTCTCTTCCTGTTTTGGCTGCAGTTGTCCGTGCCCACTCGCTACGCCTCAGAGTTATCTGAAAAGCGTTGTGTGTTTAATCAGCAGATAGGTGATGGAAGGATCCCTGATTCGATAAGATCGCATTAAGACCTTCGTCTACAGGAGCAAACAGGAAACAGGAAATCTCCATCACAGAAAACCAATTTCTCCAACTGTACAATCAGAGATTTGCTTGTTATCAGGTCGGATAATTCAGTGCTGTTTGGATAGCAGGAAATCTCATTTCTGTGGGGCGCAGGTTGTGATTAGGCTGATAGTTTGGGTTTGTGGAAAACTTTGTATGCACTCTGTTCCAGGAAAACTTAGAATCCCCAACGATCACTGGGAAAAAGTCACACCCTATCAACTCGCCATCATCGTCTCAACTCCCAATTCATCTCCTTTTATGGAAAACCAAGATGGCCGCTCATGCTGTGAATGATGTAGTCATCCTTCTCTGCTTTTGATGGAGCAGAATTAGCTTTAGATTCAGTCATATACAAACGCGGTTGTCACGGTAGCAAGACTGCCTCACAGCAAGAAGGTCCTGGGTTTGAGGCCCGCACTCCGGTTTCCTCCCACAGTCCAAAGACATACCACATTGCCCCTAGGAGTGAGTGTGTGTAGTTGTGTGTGGGTGTGTTGGTCCTGCAATGGATTGGTGAGTTGTCCAGGGTAAACCCTGCTTCTGCCCAGAATGGGCTGAGATAGGATTTAGTCTCCCTGAGATCCTAATATGATTAAGCGGTTTGGGGAAAAGAATAATTAAGTGAATATAAAGATGCACTACTTGCTTTACCTTTTATATTTGCAAAATATTTCACAAAATGTCGATAGTTTTTATACTTTTATTTTTCATTATGGGTAAAATATTAATTTCCTCTATTTTTAGACTTGGCTTAAAATCTTGTCTTGTCAATAAATGACTAAAAGTAATATGTAAATTTCTGTGGGTGGAATGAACTAGTGTGGTAATAACCCTCTCTGTGACATCATCACCGAGTGTGTAGGTCGATCAGTAGGTCATGATGTCACAGAGAAAGAGGGACACAGAGGCTTGCTGTGGGTGGAGCACTTCTAAGTGGTCTGTCCATGTAGAGGTTCCTCAATAATAATAATAATAATAATAATAATAATAATAATAATAATAATAATAATAATAAAAATAAAAATGATAGGGATAGTAATAATAATAATAAAAATGATAGTGATAGTAATAAAATAAAATAATAACGATAGTGATAATCATGAAAATAAAAATAATAATAATAGTAGTAGTAGTAGTAATAATAATAATAATAATAGTAATAATGATAATAATAATAATAGTAGTAGTAGTAGTAATAATAATAATAATAATAATAATATTAATGACAATCATAATAATAATAATAATAATAGTGATACTAATAATAATGATAATAATAATAATAATAATAAAAATGATAATAATAACAATGATAATAATAATAACAATAATAATAATAATAATAATAATAATAATAATAATAATAAAAGATAATATTAACAATGATAGTGATAATAATAATAAAAATCGTGATAATAATAATAATAATAATAATAACACATTTTCACAAAATATAATTTTAGTTAATTTTTTTTAGTATATATAAATTAGTAATAAATTCTTCAGATATCGAGGATATCATGTCCTGCTTCTGAAAACCCGTGCATCATCCTCTGAGTGAGTGAACAGAACGACTCTGACCTTTCTTTCGTGCAGCGCTGGTGATTGAGCTAGCTCTTAACTGTTATGATAAGTCATTTAACGTCATCTGTCCTCATTTAATATTTAATGACTTCACGTAAGACGACAAACAGATACTTTGTCTCCTCTTGATCGCTTGTTGGCGGAGATGAAAGAAGTAAAGAGGACGGCCAGATGACGCTGAAATGCCAGAGGCCGATGCGGTAAATGATGCATTGCATCACCTTCTTGTGTACAATAAACACAGAGACGTCTGGCCTTAGCGGCGGTGAAGAAAATCCAATTTCTTTACAGGACGTCACGCTGCAAACTTCCTGTAAAATGGTCTATTTGCTGGAAACCTAATAAAGTCACTTTTTTCCATGTACTTTAGACAATTTTCAGACTTTAGAAGCTGAAGGATAATATGAATAATAGCCAACTAAGACAAATTAGATCCCCGGAGACAGTCATAAATCACTAATTGAGATTTTTTTTGCTGAAAAGCCACTGATTGGCCGCCGAGCAAAAGTTTTAAAAACCATTTTTCTTGGATTTACTGCTTTTTCACTTCCAGATAAACGGATTAAAGAAAAACTATATGTATAATTCTGAGATTTCCTGCTAAAAGACGTTTATGTATCATTTTACGCAAAGAGTTTCTGGCGCCAGCGTTCTGTAACAGACGTCATTTTCACTTTGCAGACACGAGAAAAACTTCAGCAAAGAAAAGTTCACACTTTGCGGTTTCTCGGTCACATGACACGACCTTTCAACACAAGACACAGGAGAAAAGATCGCCGTGTTCATTACACCGATAAATCATCCGAAAACACGTTTACAGTTTCCTCTCTGTCCCTCATCACATCTATGGTTCTTTGTGGCTTTGTTTCTCAGATAGAAACCGTTTAAATTTTCACATGGTATTTTCAATATCAATCTCCAAAGCTTTGTGACCTTGCTCTGACCTTGACCTTTGGCCTTGGCCTTCCAAAATCAAATCATGTTTGGGACTCAGGTGGGGTAGTGTTCCCACCAAGCTTGGGGAAAATCCTTGCATGGGTGTGGTCAGGGTTTGATTCCCAGTCGTCAGCTAGCGGAGCGAGTTATCCAGTAAAATGTAATATTTTATATTGTATTTAATAAATTCCCAGATAAAAGTCTTATTGTATCTTACTTCAGCACTGATCCGATTGCAGAGCACCGCGCACACACATCCACCCGGTCTCTAAATCCCACTTCTACCCTGTCTCTGTCTATCACACTGATCACCTCCCAGCTCAGAGCTGTAAATTAGACACATCATATCACATCAGCTTCCCTCGGTGTCCGCGGCTCTGCAACCAGTCGCACCTGATCGCAGCACTTAGATCAGATTAGCCATCACGCTGCACGGCTCAGACACGGGATTGACCGCAGTCCAGGGCTGAATGATTGCATGATCAAAACAGCTCGTCACCACAGCGCACACTGTGACCAAACACGCTGGACGTGATCGGCTTCAACGGCCTGTTTAAATCTCTTTTTATTTCTTGTCTCTTTCATGCATAAACAAGTACCAGTTATCTGTACCTGCGTATTCGCATCGCATGCATAAATACATATTAGCATGGAGACATAGAACAAAGTCAGACTGTTCGGCTTTTATGAGGACTGCAGGGGATGAAATAAATCAATAAACATTGAAGCTAATGATATAACCTGCTTCTGGGTGGGTGTGGGTTTGATTCTTATACATGGGAGCAAGAAATCTTCAAAAACATGGTTGAAATTAGCCTTAAAACACTGATTAGCTTTAGCATAAGTAGTAATGGTGTTTTGACACCAGATTTTTTTTCTTTTGAACCTCTATGTTTATTGCTGGTTTGTACACATCATTTAAAAAATTAAAAGGTTAACAAACTGTACTTTTGGTTTAATACTGAACTACAGGGAAACTAGAGGGGCACATATAAAGTGCAAGGTACCTCCATCACGCAACCTGGATAATATAACAGACAGGCCCTTTATGGGTACTGGCTTTAATTACCCGTGTGCTCGTCCTACGGTATGTTCAGTGGCATGCGGGCATGATTAAATTATCAGGGGGGAAAAAAAAATATTTTGTTTCAAGAATTTATTAGATAACTGGTGATTGACCTTTCAAGGTCACTCGAGGTCAAAGGTAACTGTCTCACGTGAAAGCCCATATATGGTTTCCTATTAGTGTTCCATTATAACAGCATATCTGTCAGCACTCGTTATTAGAGCTCTATCTCAAAACAACTGTGACTTTCCTCTGACCTTCAACTTTGACCTTGACATTCCGAAATGGAAGTGTTTCTATGACTCAAGTAGGGTAGTGTCTCCACCAAGTTTGGTAAAAATAAATAAATAAATAAACAAACAAGTGTGGGTCTGGTTAGGATTTTGCTCACAGACGAACTAACAAACAGATAAACAGACAGATGGACGGACGGATTCTCAAATGTCGGCGATTACAATCACTCTACTGCTTTAAGCTGACATGACCACTCTTTACAACCATGGTAAGCAAAAAAGCATCCCAGGATGCACTACATGTCTTTGCTGGGCCAACACACCAGGTACAGGGCTCACACCCAGGACCTTCTACATGTGAGGAGGACATGCTAACCACTACGCCACCGCCACTGTGTTGCCTCATCATCCCAAATCAAGTCTGACAGATGATCCCAGTGTTTAAATTAGTGTAGCAAGCATTTTATGGTCTTTAATTGGCTAAAGGTTCCTCCATGTATGCTAAGACTTCTAGAATCGCACTATTCCACGTCAGATCCTGAAGCCCCCCCAAAAAACTGCAGACGAGGCCAAGTTTCAAAGTCACGTCAATTCCAGCAGGGAGCCGAAGAGGCCCGAAGGCATTAGCCACACATTGAATTCATTAGCACTCGCTTCACTGACACTCTTATACTTTTGTATCTTTGTGACAAGCGGATCCGTACGGCTCAGCACAGCCTCCTCAAAATCTTTCAAATTCCTCGCCATCTTCATCAGTATACTTTCCCATAAACGCTGCTCAAGGGCTGAATCCAGACTTTCTTAGCTGCTCTCCAGCTCTGGGAAGCCATTTGATAAAAACATCTGAAGAAAAAAAAAATCAAAACAAAACAAAAAACAAAACTGCAACTTCATCATGTGAGCTCACACCAAAATCTGGAACTAACTTTCAGTGAATTAAATAACCCGAGCAGTCTTTCTGTCTTTCTTGTCAGTTTGCAGTTCAGCAGGTTTCCATGACCTACTTCTGAGTAAGAGACAGCAACATGCAAAGAAGCGTTTCAAATTCCCGCTCAGCTTGGCGTTTCAAATTTAATTGTTTGGTCAGAACTGTACATTAAAAAAACCTTAGGCCATATCATTAACACCACTGGGGGACTGGTCTCAGCATACACAATGCACTGTGTTCTGACTGTTCTGAAGCCACAACGCACTGTGTTCAATAATCGTTTACAAAAGTAAAAATCTTGAGGCTAAACAGATGCTGGATCAATCAGTGGCACAAGTTTACACCTGGGGTTAAACAAATTTTGATGTCCAGATGAACAACAAAGGAAGTGGTCAAAGAGTTGAAGGCACCAGGGACCATATACATTAATGTCTAAATCGGGTCACAAGTGTCCTTTGATGACGTCAAGTCAAGTTGAAACTTGGCATTCAGTTGAGGTCACCTGGAGTCAAGTAGAAATTTGTGACTTGGTGATTAGAAGTTTCTGATTGGCAGGTTGTCATAATCAGGACCTAATTATAAACTTATACATGAACTTTATTAAAGGTCCAAATGAATCCCAGGGCAACACCAAAGGCAGTGGTTGAAGAGATAAAGGCACCAGGAACCAAATCTATTGATTTCGAGCTTAAAATCAAGTCGCAAGTCAACAACACTGTAGAGAAATTTCTGATTGGTCAACTGCCATACTTCATATTTAACTATGACTATATTTTTACTTTAGGGAGCCGGGTGCCACGGTGGCGCAGTGGTTAGCACGTCCGCCTCACAGCAAGAAGGCCTAGGTTCGATTCCCGGGCTCGGGGCGTTTCTGTGTGGAGTTTGCATGTTCTCCCCTTGCTTGCATGGGTTTCCTCCGGGTATTCCTGCTTCCTCCCACATTACAAAAACATGCACAGCAGGTTAATCGGCGGTTCCCTAGGTGGGAGTGTGGGTGTGAATGGTTGTTAGTGCGTTGCCGTCACCCTGCAACGGCCTGGTGAGCTGACCAGAGTCGGCTGAGATCGACGCCAGCCTCCCTACGACTCTAACTATGATTAAGGGGCTTAGAAAATGAACGACTTCAGGGTGCCTTTTTGCTCTTGATACCATGAGACAATCCAAACCAAGGCTAAGGGTTAGAAAGAAATCGTGGATCTCTACAAGCGCAGTTCCTCTACAAATCTAGGTCGAAAGAGATGCTGGAGGAATCAGACAAGTTGCACAAGTGAACCCCTGGAGTTAAACAAACTTTGATGCAGATGGTCCAACCGAACCCCAAGGCAAGACCAAAGGCAGTGGTTCATTCATTTCGAGGTTGGAATCAAGTTGCAAATCTTCTTCTGTAAGATCACGTCAAGCTGAAAGGCAAATCTCGAGGTAACAACACTGTCGAAAAGGTTCTCATGGACCGACTGGCATATACCGTACTTATGGCTATACTTGGGAGTTACTTCATGGTGCCCTTTTAAACAAAATTTGATGCAAAAGAAGGTCCAACAGTTGGGCAGTGGTGGCTCAGTGGTTATGGCTCTGGATTAGGGATCCAAAGGTTGGGGGTTCAAGCCCCAGTATATCCATGCTGCCAGTGTTGGGCCCTTGAGCAAGGCTCTTAACCCTCAGTTGCTTAGTTGTGTAAAAACGTCAGTCGCTCTGCATAAGCTTGGCTGGCAACAGACCTGAATGCAAATGATGCAGGCAACAACAAAAGAAGTCTTCAAAGAATTGAAGGCACCAGGGATCAAAGATATTGATGTCGATGTCAAAATCGAGTCGCAAGTCTTTTTCGACGCGGTCAAGTCAAGTTGAAATTCGGGACTCAACTGAGGTCACCTGAGATCATGAAGTTGAAATTTGAGACTCAAGTTCACTAAACTGTCTACAGGAGTCTCAGTTGTCATATTTAGGGCTTAATTATGAACTTACACCTGAACTTTACTGAAGGTCCAAGTGAATCCTAAGGCAACACCGAAGGCAGTGCTCAAAGAGTTGAAGGCGCCAAGTGCCAAATACAGTATATACACATCCATCATTCCTACCCTCTGACCAATCAGAATCAAGAATTCAATACGCTGCTCATTTAATCTTGCTGAGATTCTTCTTTTGTTTTAAAATTTGACCAAAAAAACGTTCTTTTGTGTTCATGACAAATGAGCTAATTAACTGCCTTTTCTTAACGGCGAAGTAAAGGTAAAACTCGGTCGCCGTCGCCGTTCTGTCGAGCGTTCCTTATCAGCCGCTCTTCCTAAGGCACTGCCGGAAAACTGCGCGGTTTGCACGAATCTCTTTAAGCGAATGACAGGGGAGCGTTCAAGTGCTGATCGAATTCATTCCAGAGATTCGACAGAAACACTGCTGTGGCTTCCTCCCTCTCTTTCTCAGCTCTTCCTCTATCAGTCTCTCGTCTCTTTTTAATAGACCCCATTCAGAGTATTTGAATAAAAAGAAGGGAGGAAAAAACAATCTATTCTCTGTGTGTATTGCAAAATAGATTTCTTTAATCATGAGTGCTGGAGGAAAAGAAAGTTTGGGTATATATGCTGATTTCATTTCCAGCAAGTCTGCGGCATCATAAATAAATTTGCATGTGGCACCGAGGGGAAAAGACCCGGCGCTGCCAAAATGTGCAGAGTTCAGCGTTGATCATGAGCTGTGCGAGGTTCAGAGTGAGGTTGCCGCATTTTGGGGGCTGGGGGGTGGGGGGTTGTGCTGTTTTTACAGCTCTCTCTCCCTGTTCGCAGATGTTTAATAGGCCATAAACGCTGGAGTAATGACATTAAGGGTGAGAAATGCCATAAAAGCAAAGATGGAGCAAACAAACACACAAATCCGATATTCAATTATACAGGATCATTCAAAAGATGTTAAGGCTGAATGCCACTCCCCCACACCCCATTCTCTCTTTTCCTCCCCTCTCTCTCTCTTTCTCTCTCTCATTTGTCTAAGTTTGTCTGTCTTATTCTGTATTTTTCACTCTCATCTCTTTCTCGTTTCTCTCTTACTCTCTTTTTATCTCTCATCTCTCTTTTGTTTCTCTATTTCTCCCTCTCATCTCTCTAATTTTCTCTCCACTTCTCTAGTCTCTTCGCACACACTGTTTTTCTTTTCCTCTTTTTCGTCTCCTTATCTCTCTCCCACTTTCTCCCTTTCTTGCACGTCGCTTCATTTCTCTCTCATTATCTCTCTCTCTTTCATTCTCTACGTCCCCACATTTTTTCTCTTTTCTCTCTCTTGCCTCTCTGTCATCTCTATTACTCTCTTTCTCACTCTGCTTATTTGTTTCTCTGCCACTTTCATCCATCTCTCTCTCTTTCACTCTATTGCTCTTTTTTCTGTTTCTTTTGTCCCTCTATTTTTCTCTCTTGCACTCGTTATGTCTGTTTCTCACTCCTCTCTGTCCCTCTCCTGTCTTTCTATTTCTTTTATTCACTCTAGATCTTTTTCTCTTTTGTGTCTCTCTCTCACTCTCTCTCTCATTTTTCTCTTTAGCTACATTTAAATCCTCGTCTTTGTTTCTGTCGCTCAGAATGCTGAACGAGTGCGCAGCATGTCGCCGTCTCTAAAAGTAGGATATCATATCCTGAGCACTTCTTTTCTCTCCCCTGAAAAGTGCACACTCGACAATAAGGTTCAGAAGACAATGCAAACGTCAAGCGAGTCGAACGGAAACGTCGCGGTAATCACGCTATTGGGACTTGTAGGAAGTGTAACACAACATGTCAAGCGTATCGCGCTTTTCCTTCGTGATGCTTTTCTTTCACAGGCCTGCCTCTCGAAGCAGTGTGTGTGTGTGTGTGTGTGTGTGTGTGTGTGTGTGTGTATTTCTGTGAGAACTGATTCACTTGGCTAATGCACTCGTAGCAGCTTGGTGACTCTGGGTAACTGAAAGTGATTATGCTAATCGCAGACTGTTCATCGTAATTGTCTTCCTGAAGCGACTTCAGGTTGTGCGGTCAACCGTTCCTAACAGAGTCATCTACCTCAATCAGGGGGCTACTCTCAGAGCACTGAGTTGGCATGAGAGAGAGAGAGATTATGAGTGTGTGAATAACTGCGCAGCTTTGGACGTTTTACGGTTCTGCAGGCGTTCACATGGGGCAGGACACAGAGGCATCCAAGTCCTGTAGCACTTTTGAAACACCTGCATGTAGCAGAAAAGAAATGCACCATTAAAAGACACTCAAATCCAGCTTCCGACTCTTTTCTTTTCTCTCAAAGTACATCATTTTGATTCAGCCACTATTCGTTCATTCATCTATCCATCCATCTATCCATTCATTCGCTGAACTGCTTATTCTTACTAGGGTCTCAGGAAGGCTGATAGTCCACCACAGGGCCAACACACACACACACACAACGGCACACACTCGCATCCAGGGGAAATTTGTAATGGCCAGTTAGGGCTCCCAAGTAGTGTAAGGTACGATAAGGTGCACACTATCAACCTGGAGATCACCGGTTCGAATCCAGGTTGATGCCGAAGCGATCCGCAAACGGGAGTCCATGGGAGCTAATTGGCCGAGCCCTCACGGGAGGGAGGAATGGTATATGCTCACTTCCTGATCACTCACAGCGATCACCAGTTGACCATGGGCGTCTCTGAGCTCATTTGTACGAGGCGCTTTCCCTCCGAGTATGTTACGTCGGCCCAAAATACGCACAGCAGTTCGTAAAGATGCAGGTCACTACCAATCAGAGAAAGCGAATTTTAAAGTTTTTAACTTTTAAATTTTACTTCGCCAGCATTCTCCACTTTCACTGGTTAGCCACTGGTTATATATAACCTGAACTATTATCGTCTTAACTGCTATCCATCCACTGTGCTACAGATTCCTCCGTTCTGATTGGTCATTAGGTGGTGATTTCTTCTCTATAACTATAGTGCTGATAGAATTCCTGTGAAAAGCCAAATCACAGGTTTATATCAGAATAATTAAGGGAATTTGCTG
>JAOUQZ010000024.1:9520066-9553671 GCA_028564935.1 Neosilurus hyrtlii
ACACACACACACACACACACACACACACACACACACACACACACACATATATATATATATATATATATACATATATACACACACACACACACACACACACACATATATATACACACACACACACACACACACACACACACACACAGACATATATATATATATATATACACACATACACACACACACACATATATAAGAGGAGCACATAGTGAGTGCACACTGTTGAAGGAGCACATCTGGATGAAACACAGCGCAAACATAACACTGCTAATGCACTGCACCATCTTGTTATTGGAATCACACAATGTAAACGTAACTAATAATAGTAATTAATTTAAGTGTTATTATTACTGTAATAATTAACCCATATATTTAATTTTAAATAGGGGTCTAGAGGCTGCAAAGATACATCTGGTAACTAAATTTCAGAACGATTGGTCAATTATTAGAGGCTGTATGCGATGGATGCACAGACAGACAGACAGACAGACAGACAGAAAGACACGTCGAAGGCAACGACCCTTTCGGTCGAGTATGGCCATGGGGTAACAATATGCAGCTTGTGCAAACAAATAGCAGTGATTGACCATTACAGAAACGATAACTTATTCGAATGAGGACTTTAATATAAACCTGTGATTTCACTTCAGTCAGTACTCTTATAAAGTAACATAACATAAGGCACATTGGCTAGCGGCTAATTAGCATAACCAATTAGCATTGGGTTAGGAGATGTGGTTGAGTTCGTTTGTTTCACCGCACTCATGATTCAAAAAAAGCAAAAACACCCATAATAATAATAATTATAATAATAATCATCATATTTTAAAATAATAATATTAAAGAAAGCACTCAGATGCTTTGTTTACTCTCACTTAGCTCGAAGCTGTTTCCAGGCACTCGCTGTATTTGTTTTATAAATAAGGAAATAAGAATAATGTTGTTTTGGTTTTTTTAAAGTTGCAAAGCCATTAAATAAATCCACATCCCACTTCTCTCTCTCAAAAACAAGTTACAATGCATTAAATGTAACACTATCCTGTTTAAACACTAATACTACACTAGCTTGTTAACTAGCAGAGATTTAGACTAGCAGCTACATAATTAATCAGCCAGCAGCTGTTTTCAAGCACGACAAGCTGGGTTTGTTATGTTTATCAATTAGAAAAGAAGAATAATGTTCTCATCAGCACTTTCACTCATTTCACAAAACCGCTTATCTGAACTAGGGTCGCAGGGGGGCCGGTGCCTATCTCAGCCGACTCTGGAAAGGTGGGGTTCACGCTGAACAGCTCAGACCATCGCAGGGCATCACAAGAACAACCATCCACACACTTTCTCACACCTGGGGTCATAGGGAAACACAGGAAGAACATGCAAACCCCACACAGCAACATCCGAGACCAGGACCTTCTTGCTGTGAGTCGGACATGCAAACAACACCGACGTACTTAAAAATAATAATAATAATAATTAAAAGTAATAATTACGGAACGAAAAACGGTTCACTATGTAAACTAGCAATGAGCCTGTGGCGATGCTATGAGTGAGCTAGCAGCTGTTTTGAGGAGCAATTAGCGGTGTTTGGTTTGTAGCACAGAATGCTGATGGAGAGCCGCATAGTTACGTTTTTCAAGTAAATAAATGCTGCCAATATGAACATTTAAACGACTACGGCAGTAGCAGAAGCAGCAGCAACAAAAACAACAACAACAACGACAACAACCCCAGAACAAACTCACCAAATTCACTAGCAGCGAGTTAGCAGCTGTCTGTTTTCAGGTGCAATTAGCGAAGCTTGGCTTCTAACTCAGGAAACAAGAACAATATTTTACACTGCAGATTTAAAAAAAAGTCACAAAACCATTAAAAAAAAAACACCCCCACATAAAAACACGTTTACAAATACCAGCTTATATTATCTAACAAATCTCAACCTACTTTATTAATTGCATTCAGCTAGCAGCTGTTTTCAGGCACAATTATTCCATAGATTTTATAATTATAATATAATAAAAACAACACAGTAATTGTTTGTTACACAGTCGGCAGCTCTTTCCCCAAACAATCAGCTCTTTTAGCTTTTAGATTCACCTCTTATAACAATATCTAGCCACCCTGATAAAACAACAACAACAAAAACACTAAAGCAGATCTTTTAAGCAATTAGCCCCAAACTCAGTTAAGTGAAAATAATCTGTGCACACTGCTAACTAAAACAAAAGCTAGGAGCTCTATTAACAGCAATAAGCTAGCTACTACGGTAACAAATAGTATCCCTGGTAATTAGCAATAGGCTAACAGCTTTGTTATCCATTAGTGAGCTAGCTTAACAAACATTAGGTTAACAGCTCTGGTAGCAAACATTAAGCTAGTCACTGTGTGAACAGCTTTGTTAACAGCTAATAAACTAGCCACTGTGTAAACAAACAATAAACTAGCAGCTCTGGTAACTAGCAATGACCTAGCCACTTTGTTTACTATCAGGATCTTATTTAGCATTAAGCTAGCAGTGATGGAAACTGCTAATGAAGTATAGCAGAGTGGTTCACAAATAATGAGTTCTTTAAAAGTGCTTTTAACAACAGCAATATTAAAATTAAATAAAGTCAGAATTTTAAATGAAATACAAATGTATAAAATATTTAAAAATATATAAATATATTATTAACAGCAGCAATATTAGCTAAAAAACAAAAACGAAAGAGTAGCCTTTCTGTTAAATAGTATTTATCTTGCAGCTGTTTTCAAGCAAAACACATAAAAAAAAAAAAAATAACTTTTTTTATTTATTTATTTGTTTGTTTTATGTAAAATTACAGCCATTATATTACAGGTCCCAATATAAAAACACCAGCCATTCATCTTGTATTTAAGCATCCAGCTAGCATCACTATTTCCATCATTTTATATACTTTGATTTCTTGATTTGTTCTCTCTCTACCACCAGCCAGCAGATGTTTGACTCCAGTATGAAGCAGTGCGGTGTTGACTTTTATGAAGGCTTTACGGTGTGTTCAATATGACCATGTTCGATCGGCAGCAGAGACTACAGTGAGAGAGATGAAGAGCGAGCGCAGTAGTAGGTTTGGAGAAGGTAATAAAGACCTGATTCATTTCCCCATTGCCGCGAGTGCGCGAGTGAGCCAACACCTGAGACCACAAGAAACACGGCGTCTTAAATCAGGTTCTCCATGCTGAAGTTCTCTGTCCATTATCGCTGATGGGTGCCACTTAGCCGGACTTTTCTTGTCTCCAGGTTTTCCTATTAAAGATACAAGATTTTAGGTTTAAAATTCTCCATTGTTTTGGTTGTTATGGGTAATTATTTGTTGTGGAATAACAGTAATAAAACACTTCATATAACATGCTGTTATTGGAAAACCAACTTGCGAACAGCGAGAAGGTCCTGGGTTCGATTCCCTGGCTCAGGCGTTTCTTTGAGAAGTTTGCATGTTCTCCCCGAGCTTGCGTGGGTTTCCTCTGGGTACTCCGGTTTCTTGCCACAATCCAAAAACATGCACAGTAGGCTAATTATCTGTTCCACATCGTGAATGGTTGTGTGTGTGTGTTGCCCTGCGATGGCCTGGTGAGCTGTACAGGGTGTACCCCGCCTTCGCCCAGAGTCGGCTGAGATGGGCGCCAGCCTCCCCGCGACCCTAATTAGGATTAAGCGGCTTCGAATGTGTGGATTTTCTTTTAATTTGGAAGGAAGAAGAAAGACTTCATTAGATTAACATTGTCCTAGAGGACGATCCTTGAAATTTTTGCTTTATATGGGGGATTGGTGGGATTGGTGGAGGTTTGCGCTCTCAAAGTGCTCCTGCTTGAAGTAAGACTCTCCAAGAATCTGTTTTTTGACTCTGTGATTTAATTCAAAACAAGAACCTGGGCAAGAAAAGTATTTACTCCCTGATTTGCACACCTCTTAGCGCAGTATGAGGAAGAACACACACTTAGGGATTATCAGGACTAGTGTTCTTTAAAGTGTGCTTTTATCCCCGGGTTGAATCCACAGTGTAACACATGCACGCTGCCTGGAGGGGATTGCCGACGAGCCATTATGCTTAAGTTATATTAAGCATGCTTATTCTCCATTAACATGCACCCACTCTCACACACACACACACACACACACACACACACACACACACACACACACACACACACACCCACCCACTCATGTATATACACAGTGGGGACAATGAGAGCACTCCAAACCCTCCATTTTCTTCCTTTTCTTCTTCTTCTTTTCACCTTTTTATTTTACTTTTTTTTTTTTTTTTTTAACTTTGCTCTTCGTTGCATCCTCATCCTCTCCATTAGGTTCTAATACGTCTGTGTGATTTGAGTGTGAAATTATATATGTATAGGTTTTCCTTTTATGTTCCATTTCTGTCTTTTTTTAATTTTATTTCCGGAACTCAGCACTCTCGAAAAGCATGAACGTTTCTCCTGAGACTGACAGAAGTGTAATGCAAAAAGACTGAAATAAAATAAGATCAAAGCTCCCCCTTGCTCCCTCTCTCTCTCTCTGTCTCTCTCTCTCTAACACACACACATGCACAGACAAATTTAAACAACACTCATTTAAACAACACTCATTTAAACAACACTCAAGTGATCATTGTTGTTTATTGTGTCATTCGGTATGAAACCACAAGCTCCATGTGTATCTTCTGTATCGACTCGATAAATTGACTTCACTGCAACGGCTGTTTATTTTACATAAAGAAAACACTGTGATGTCACTGAAGGCTGATAGTAAACACATAAATATAACTGTGAAGTTCTTAACAGTATCAGTTTTTAACAAAAAGGAAGCTTTATCTACCTATGTATTTATTTATTTATTTATTTGTTGCATCAAGGACTTTGGACACAATGCCATCTTCATCTGTGACACTCTTCTTTCAAAGACTGAATTATTCATGAATAAAATAGACAATTTAACCCCTTCATGGTTAAAGAATTAAAGGTATATTCAGATTATTTTATATATATTTTCCTCCTAAAATTACATGATTCAGATTCTAATAATATAATATCAGAATCATCATCAGAATCAGAAAACTTTATAGGTCCCGGAGGAAACTGTGTATCATCGTATCAGATATTATTGTATATTATCTTAATACTGTTATTAAAAAGTGAATGGATTGTCCGTGAGTAAAACAAAGATTCATTCATTCCTTTCCTACTGACCTTAATCCTAATTCCTAATCTCATGCGACACTGGACGAAGGCAGGGCACACCCTGAACTGCTCGCCAGACCACTGCAGGGCCAACACACGTACACACACACACTCACGCACTCAACCATTCGCGCTCACACCTAGGAGTGATTTGGAACAGCCAGTGAGCCTACTGTGCATGCCTTTGGACTGTGGGAGGAAACTAGAGTACTTGGACGAAAACTTACAAACCTCACACAGAAACGCTCCGAGCCTGGGAATCGAACCCAGGACCTTCTTGCTGTGGGGCGGACGGGCTAACCACTGCGCCACTGTGCCGCCCTGAACCAAGGTTAAACTCAAACAGTAAGGTAAAACTATTCTGAGAAAAATTTCATAAATATGCCTAAATAAGTGTAAATTATGTAACGTTATGAAAGACATAACTCTCACTCGCTCGCTCTCTCCTTCCCCAAACCTGTAATCCTACTATCGTCACAGGGAGCCGACACTGAGTAAAACACCCTGAACAGCTCGCCAGACCATCACAGGGCAACACACACGCAACGATTTACACTCACACTCACAACCAGGGGCAATTTGGAACAGCTACTTAGCCCAATGTGCATTTTTTTGGACTGCTGGAGAATACTGGAGTACCCAGAGGAAACCCACGCAAGCATGGGGAGAACATTCAAACTCCACACAGAGACGCCTTCGCCGAGCCCAGGACTCAAACCTGGGACCATCTTGCTGTAGGGTGGTCTAAAAAATCGTATATTTTACTATAATGTAGTATAAGAGATGATACAGTACGCAGTAATTAAAAACTTGTAGCAGATGGTCAGCTTATCGTTGAGACTCTTTCCTTTCCAAAAAAACTTATCAAATATTCCAGCTTAACAGAGCTAATTAAAACCATGATGATAAAATAGCTTTATTCCTGCAGGTCCTTTCTTCATTTCCTTCCAACATCCACAACGCCGATGCCTGACTTTTGTGCTCGAAGTATAAAATGTTTAAAGACGGTCGTCTAGACACTCTAATAAAAACCGACTCAGACGCATCTACATTCAGCGTGTGAACACTGAACTGGTAAGAAAGAAAGTAAAGATTTTTTTTTAAACTTTGTGCAAATATGAAGAGAACAAAAAGAAGAAATCTTCAAAATGACACAAATAAATATATATAATAATAATTATTATTACTCCTGGTAAAGAAATACAACATGGTTGAACTGGCTCGCCTACTTTCGGCCCATTGGGGCCTGATTTGCTCATATTTGCTGATGAGACGTAAGAAGAAAGCGGCGTGAAGCGAAACGAGTGAGTTTTTGCCTTTGAACAACAAGCATGGAAAGAAAAAAGCGGAGAGCGCTCAGTTCACCAGCGCTTAATTATAGCCCAATAACGATCTCTCGCTTTTTGGAGCTAAAGGCTGCTCCACAGCAGGACCCTGAAAGAAGTAAACACTGACAGAGCTCTGTTGTCCCAGCTACCTAATGCTTAATACATATCTCACACCGTGAAGGGAAACAGTATCGGGTTTATTCAACCGCAAAAAGGTGTACGAATTATTACCAATAATAAAACTAATGCGCTGAAACTGATTTGATGCTAAATCTATAGCTAATGCCAATGAAATATCCCATCAAGCCACTTTAAAGAAAGTTATATTCCACCATATGCTTCATATGGATAAACTGACAAAAGAATAGAAGTCCATGCTTAAGTATTATTAAAGGAAACCAATATAAACAAATCATAAGGGTGCGTCCATAAGGAACAAGTTATACATCAGAGTATCGACAGAACCGGAACTCACCGTAAAATACCAAGAAGAATCAGAGGGACCCCAGGGTTCTGTTCTTTATACACTGCTGAACAAATTTAAAAGAAAACAACACATTTCAAACAGGCGAAATAAACTCGGAATAAAGCCACGTCCTGTTGTGTATGAAAGACGCCGCTGCCTGTCGTACTCAAAGCGCCGCCTACTAACAAAATTCAATATATCGTTTTTGTATTGACGTCCTGCTCCTCTTTCATTCTTTTTACCTGATGTACCGCGGATGTATGGCATGGCATTGTCTGATCCCACTGAACTATGTACGCCAGCTCACTGAGAAGTTCAGCATGATGGAAAAAACTTCCCAGACATTGCAGTGAACATAGCATCCTCGATTCTAGGAAGAAACACCACTGAGGTAAAACATGTGTAATATGGTACATGGATATATTATTTTGCACATTGTATTATAATATTACAATAGTTACATTTTTATATTGTTTTTGTTGCTGTAGACATACGGTGATAAGGTGGCTTAGTGGTTATATTTGTCGCATTATAGGCTAGCAACCCGTTTAGGAATTGGCTCCAGCTTCTGCCACAACCCTATATATTGATAAATGGCACAGATACGGTTCTAGACGGATGTTAAAGTTGTGTTTATATTGAAAACAGTCAGTTGGTGTATACAGCCATCCGTGGATGGAGGAGCTCTTAGGGAGGGACACTGGCATACACTGTCCCCTGTCAATCACAAGTGACAACAGCCAATCATGGGCATCTGTAATAGTGTTTTCCGTTCAAGTGTCTTAGGCTGCACCTGAATATGCATGCACAGCAGTTGTTATTTATTTTTATAAAAAAAAATTTAAAAATTTTGGTCAGTTGGAACCATGTCTTGGAGAAAGCATGTGCCTGCGTCACCCTCTTTGGTGGGGTAGCTGTGATAAGGAAGAATTTCTTGATGGGTGGGAATGGGCTACGACTAAACTGGGAATGACAATCAGGAGAAAATCAATAAATAGAAAGTTAACAAAAAAAAAAAAGTTAAAAAAATTAAACGAGACGAGGAATGGAATGTAGACATGACACCCTCACCCAAACCTCAACCGTTCCTAACTATTACATACGAAATTCATCACAACAACAACAACAACAACAAATAAATAAATAAATAAATTATGAAAAGTAAGCACTGCTTGGTGGAGTATCTTCCCAGGTGTACCATGCCATGTTGCCAAGCTGCACTAGGCGCTATATGAAATATGGGTCCGATCATTAGACACCTGAACTGAAGCCAAGAATGCCAGAGGAAAAAAAATGCAAATATTATGCGGAATGTTATGACAAGGGAAAGGATATTGACAAGATTTTTAGAATTTCTGGCATTTCTGTTCAACTTTCATGATGCGGAAAAATCATCAGCCATTCCGACCCCCCTTATCAGACACAGGCTTCCAACACAAAGCTTTTCCTCAATCTAAAGCAATCTTAACTCTCTTCCAGCTCCTAAAATGCTTAATCTCGGTGATCAGAGTGTTATAAGATTCTGAGCGCCTGCCTGGAGTGTTTTACTTGCTGGGAAAGGGCAGAAATGTGGACTCCCTGAGAACAGGGTAGAGCAAGTTCTGAATTACATCAGTAAATAGTAAAGGTATGAAGTCATTGAGCATCTCGACAGTATCTCATTGCAGTTCAAAGCGATAACCAGACATAGAATGCTGAGAGGATGAAAGAGGTTTGTTTTTCCCGAAGCTCATTTTGTGCATTTTTTATGATTTAATTTGCATTTTATAAAGTTATGGTGCAATATATTTTTGCAACTTTGAGTAAGTCCAGTGCCTTTTATGCCCACAACACAAATCCTTGGTGTTTGTTCGAGTAGTCAGTGATGAACTCCTCATCACACATTTAAACAAGTAATAACGTGAAACGGCAGCACGGTGGCGCAGTGCTGAGTTTGCATGTTCTCCCCGTGCTTGCGTGGGCTTCCTCCGGGTACTCCGGTTTCCTCACACAGTCCAAAAACATGCACAATAGGCTGATTGGCTGTTCCAGATCCCCCCTGGAAATTGTTTTGTGTGTGTGTGTGTGTGGTCCGGCGAGCTGTCCAGGGTGTACCCCATCCTCGCCCAGAGTCGACTCCGATGGGTGCCAGCCTCCCAGCGACCCTGATTAGGATCGAGCAACTTAGAAAATGAATGAATAACATGATACAGGAAGAGTTGGAAATCTCATCACATTTCCATCCATCTAGGCATCCAGCTCGCCAGGCCATCACAGGGCCAACACATACAACCATACAACCCATCATGTTTCAAAGGAAAAATCAAGAGAAGCCAGTTAGCCTATTACGCATGTCTTTGGACTGTGAAAGGAAACCGGGGTACCTGGATGAAACCCATCCAAGCACGTGCAGAACATCCACACGGAAACACACTTACCGAGCCTGGGACTCGAACCCAGGATTTGCTGTGAGGCAGACGTGCTAACAGCTACGCCACCGTGCCGCCTCTTGGTACAAGGTCCAGGTAGAAATTTCATATTGATGTTCATGGCATTAAAACTTTTTTGGTTTCAATATGGTTTCTGGTTTCATGTGTTTCCTGCTTTATGTAAAATCCCATCTTTATGAATTTATTAAATCCTTTTTTGTTTTTTGCTTTTCGCATACCAGGTTGTATCGAAGGCGGGGAACATCCAAATCTACCCATGATTACAGCACTAAAATATTTATTAGGCTGAAGATCCACATCTGGTATGAAGAATATCCATAACTTCGTTGATCCTGACATGAGATTTGTGCTCTTTTCGATTCCAGAGTGAGCTATGTCCACATCTGGGCAGCTGTGGAGTACTGATGAGAACCTTAAAAATGAATTTGGAGGAAGTAAGGTGCTAAAGCCAGCCGGGAGATCGACAGCAGGATCACTCTATTTGACTTAGGGGGAACATCTAAATCTGTCCGAAATCCTTTTATGGATCTCCCACCACATTATACCACAGACCGGAGTGTTGTGTACTATAAAGGACAGCAGTAGACTGAGACTGAGCTTGGTTCAAATGAGGCGTCTGGGCTTGTAGAAGGAAATATAAGGGAATATTTTTATTACCCTCCAAAAAAGGAGGACCCCACGGTCCAGTGGAATAGTGCCTGTCCGGTCGGCGTGTATTTTCTGGCGTAATCCTGGTGTCATCCGGTGCAGGACTGATGGAAGCAGTGCACAGGCCACGGGCTGCAGCAAATACCTTTTCTTTTTTTAAACCAAGGATGACAGGCATCTCCAGAGACCAACAGTGACACATCTTTTCCTAATTGGATCCCAAGATGGACACAGCAAGTTCTTTACCCCAGCAAGGTATTGTGGCATTTTCTGAGGCACAGAGGCTTGTAATGACCGGAGACATGAGGAGTTTCCGAACAGTAAATTAACACCTGTTCATTAAAATACAGCAGGCAGACACCGAACACCCCCCACCCCTCCCCGTTCTGCAGTGCGGAAAAAAAGTGAGCCTCTTGACGAGTGATTCCTGAAGTCGGAGCACCCTTGGCGTCCTCGAGTGAACCAGAGAAAGGGCTTACATTCCTACCTGGAAATTGCTTCCCAACTCGTCAGAATATCCAGCATGCGAAACACCACGATGACAAGAAGTCAAGAGCTTCTTATTTTGGAACTATTTAAGAAAGAACTGCACGGAGAGATCCTTTATTTATTTATTTTTTTAAACAGAGAGGGTCTGAATAGATGTTGCGCACTTGAAAATGAAGTTTAGAATTTAATCGTTGGAAAAGTCTAGCTATTAATGCTATTGATCGGATTCTATGAAGCCCAGTGTCAGACTATCGCTCTGCTGAGATTGGATTAGTGCTCTGTAAATGTGAAGTAATGTAATTTTACCATAGTATCTCGGGTATTTCTTTCTTTCTTTCTTTCTTTCTTTTGTATGATCTATGATCTGGTATTATTTATTGCTATCATTTCTCACTAAACTTAAAAAAAAAACAAGCTGAGTTTAAAACACAGCTGATATTTCAACGGAATTTTTATGGAAGTGAAGTCGTCTCGGGGTTTAATGTAGAGTACAGAAAGCTATCAAGCTTTGCATAGGTATGTACCACATTCATGTTATGATCATGTGACCAAAAAGTTAGCAACAGGAGAAATAAAATTAATTCATTCATTCATTATCTGAAAACTTACTTCTACTTAGGGTCACGGGGGGGGCTGGTGCCCATCTCAGCCGACTCAGGGCGAGGGCAGAGTACACCCTGGACATCTCGCCAGCCATCGCAGGGCAGAAACACACTGACGTCAATGCAGCTACTCTTGATGGAAATCGGCAATGGTTCTATTACACAGACAGTGAGAGACATGGCCGGCCTTTAATAACCCAGTTAGCTGCACTGGGGGGGGCAGCAGTGACAACCCGCTGGCAGTGGGACCTTGGGATCAGTAATTCAGCACCCTACCACTGGGCCACCACTGCCCCGGTTTCCATGGAAATCCCTACAGATGAGCCATGCTACATGTACACAAGTCCCTCCGTGCAGTGATCATTGAGCGGCTGTTTGTGAAGTGCCGACTGAGGACAGTTGCTGTTGGGCTCCCAGCATACCTCACTACATTTTATCTGTGCAATTAGTGATCGATAAAAACAATACTGAATAAAGTTTCTTATTAACTTAGTAACTTATTCAATTTAACAGGATTAGTGCTTCGATAGAAAGGGGATCCAAGTGCTGCAACAGTGATTGTAGAGCGCAGGGGAGACGATGTTGAAAAATAAAGCACATTTGGTCAAATTTGACCACCGCAGATAGATAGATAGATGGATGGATGGATGGATGGATGGATGGATGGATAGATAGATAGATAGATAGATAGAAATATGTTTAGGTGAATTGGTGGTTAGCACTCTGGCCTCATAACAAGAAGGTCCTGCGATCGAGCCCCGTGTTCTGTGTGAAGTTTGGGGCAGTTCAGTTGTTAAGGCAACAGGATAATGAGCCAAAGGTTGGGGGTTCGATCCCCAGTACCACAAGGTCAAGCCCTTGATTACAGTTGTATACAAATGATAATTGTATAGGATTGGATCGGATACGAGCGTCTGCCAAATGACATCAATGTAAATGTTCTTCCTCTGCCTGTGTGGGTTTCCTCTGGGTACTCTGGTTTCCTCCCACAGTATAAAGACATATATATTGTCTAAAGGAATAGGTTGTGCATAGGGTTTGCAACCCACTCAGGTTGACATGGCCCAGTGCATGCTGGGATGTGGGATGGGAATACAGAGTTGAGTATATCGAGTTGAATGTTGGTGACTTGTTGGGACCGGGGAAGTTAGTATTATAAGAGGTAATGGGTTGAGTGTTCTGGAAAAGAAGACTTACCAAAGATGCTGACTGGTGAAGATGTGTGTAAGGCAACAGCAGGTATACTTGAAAGTTAGAGGGGTGAAGAGGGCGTGGCTGTAGGCTGAGGATTCTGGGGGAGAAAAGGACTTAGCACTGTGGCAAACTGCTTGAGGTGAGAATGAGCAACAGGTGCAGCCAATCAGAAAGCGGAGCAATTTAAATGAAGGTGACTGAATGTCAGGGGAGATGGGGCTAAAGGCTGAGGATTCTGGGAAATGGAGTTTCGCCTTGTTTAATTAGAGAGAAGACAGGACATTCGTTTGACTTGACGTTTCTTTGAAATGGTGTTGTATATGTGTGTAGTTGAAGTGAGTCATGGTGAGTGAAGCCCGAATGTTTCCTGTCGGGAGAAAAATGAAGGATCTAAGCTGTACTAGACAAAACGCCACTTTGTCCGCTGTCGCATTAAGAGCCTCTCAGTTCGAGTTGAGGGATTTTAAATCTTTTATCCAATCGAATGAGAAAATCCTTCAGCGAAAGGCGAGACTGCATTTAATATGGATTAAAAGACATTAGTGAGGGATTGTTGTAAATGTAACATCAAGTTTTATTGAAAGTCCAATTATCTCAGACGAAACCTAAAAGCCAGCCAAACTTTCATACTCCAACTAATAATTCGACTTGACTTGGCATAACAATAAAGATATCTTAATGGAGACTTTATTTGGTAAGAAATAATGAAATTACACACATCACGTCAGTTTTCTTTCAGGTTGACTTCATTCATTAATTGTTATTGTGGTCAGAATTCGCTGTCGGCCTCATCATTTCCTTTTTCTTTCTCTTTTCGTGAAATGAAGTGTGCCGGAGGCGGACAGGACAACCCCCCACCCCACCACCCCTTTTTTCTTTTGTTCTCCATTAGGAACAGCTATGGCACGGTGAGTGGAGTGACTCTCAGGGGAATTGCACAGGTAAGAGCTTGCTCTTAAAAATAAACCCCCTGTAGACCTGCACGCCAAAAATGGACGTCTTCACTGGAGACCTCATTAAAACGGCAAAGAAATCAACGACTCTTTGGAGGCGCTCTCAAAATCCTGTACTTTGGGGAACCCTTTTTCTTCCCAGGATGCATTCCCAGCACTTCAAGTACTTTCTCATAAATAGAATAGTGCGATATTTTGTATTCGTGCATCTATAATAGAGATGTAATGTGTTCTACAGAGATACAAATAGTAGGCGGAATATTTCGGTCTTTTCAAGGTTTGTATTGGTTTGGGATCCAACAAAGGGCACGGAAGCAGAGTTTTACCCTAATGCAGGTGTGACTAAGCTGTCAGATATGAAAAAACTGGATAAGAAACTGAAGATTTACTTTAACGGTAACTTCAGAATCCGTCAGTCGCTTACAGAAAAGCATCAGTTGTTGGGTTCGGTTGTGCCTCATTCTTAGCCTGCTCTACTCTGCCACCAACTTCATAAACATTACCGAGTTTGAAGCCGATTTGGAATGTAGCCAAGATATGCAACTCTCATTCGCAAGGCTTTTTATTTATTTATTTATTTATTCATTCGTTCATTTATTTATTTATTTATTTCCGTGAATGTGTTTATCATTCCCCGTCTTAATTATCCCACAAAACGCTCCATATATTTCATGTCTGATTCTGGTTCTGGTTTTCGCATGTTACTGTATTACAAACAGAAGTAATTTGTATAATTGGCTAATGATTGATTAGGAGGGGCGGGGGTTCTACAGAAATCACATTTGACCAACAATCGGTGACTACTGCCGCTGGCTGAACACTTACGCAAGCCAGCTAGCAAATTTGATTCGAGTAAATTAGCTAACGTCCTTACCTGGCTGCAGGCAGGGAAAGTCATTCTCATCTTCCCACAGTGGCAAGAACGAGTTAGAATGTGGCGAGCTTACAGCTTTGCGTAGTGTTTCATTTAGCATTAGCATTTAAAACATTCCACCACCAAAGCCATGCTCTGTCTAGAAGGCGAGCATGAGGTGAGCGATGTCGGCAGTACAGACTCACCTTATGATGTCACCACTGAGTGGAAAATGAAGTTGTAAGCGCTGAGCTCATTTTATTTCTTAGAGAAAAGTCACGTGCATGAAATTTACACATGTGGTCCTGGGACACATACTTCGTACAAATTTCACGTGCACGTTTTATTTTCCTGGCAATTTTCCTCCTTGATTTTCACGTTTCACACGTTTGTTCTGACATATTTTACCACATTAGCACCGAATGTTTATTTAAATTGTCATGATTTTCACCTTCGGATTTTTCACACCTGGGCTCCGTCGTGCAGTTTCATTATTACACCTCTTGCTTACAGTCATGTCGGAAACGCATCTGATCACATGTGAAACATGTAGTGCGGTAGGTTGTCAGCGTCTTTGCGCACCAGGGATTGTGGTCCCGAGCAACGGCATCATGTTGACCACAGCATCCCTGATGGCGACTACTGACTGAGACAGAGAGAGATAAGCAAAAAATATTGAATAAAATACCCACAAGCCTTATTTTCTGACTTTTGCTTCAGTGCTTCATGCTAAATAGAAATACACAGAGCCTAATAGGATATGCATTAATTTAATCAACTCCAGAAACTCAAGAATGAGGCAATTATTAGGATAAACCACGTTGGGGGGGAAAAAAACCCACAAATGGATTCTGGAAAACCCATTATCGGCTCTCTTTAATGGAAGAGAACCATCTGGTGTTCTGACTCAGTGCCAAACTCGATGTCAGGGACGTCATCTTCACAAAGGAGCAAAACAGGGTTGCTCAGGCTGAGATGGGCACCAGCCTCCCTGCGACCCTAATTATTATTAGGCTTAGAAAATGGATATTAATAATAATAATAATAGTTATAATAGTAATAATAGTAAATTCCTCTGTCTATTGGGCAATCTCCAGCCGAGAAGAGGCCCCGGGGTCGACCCAGAACACAATGGTGGGACTAAGTCTCTTGGCTGGCCTGGTAAATGCCTCGGCGTCCCGGAAGAGCACGAGAAAGAAGGAGAGAGGGACGCCTGGACCTCACTGCTCAGGCTGCTGCCCCCATGACCCGACCCCGGATCAAGTGGAAGTAGATGAAGATGGTGATGATGGTGATGACAATAACAATTTAGAGCAAACCTTTGCACACCTCAAGCATTTTAAATAAAAAAAAGAACTTTAACATTTATGTAAAAGTAAAAAGAAAAGAAAAAACGTCTCCTCTGACCCTGTCGGAATACAATTTAAAACAAGTTTCAATTAATATACAGGGAAAATTGGACCTGAGCTGATTGGACAATATTTCTGTTGCAGTCTGGAAAGTTTAAAGTAATGCTAGCAGTTCTAAAGCAATACACAATCTTAATCTAGTTTTATTTGTTAAAAATATCAAAATTCTGATTAAAATATTATTACATTTTATATCTATTTATTTTATAATATTATTACATTATATATATATATATATATATATATATATATATATATAGATATATTCATTTTATAATATTATTATATTTTAGATATATTTATATTATAATATTATTACATTTCTTTACATTTTTATTTCATTAAAAAAAAATTTTTGTGCGAATGTTGTCCCAGACGTGAAAGCAGATCGCACGGCTGTCGGCTCCTGTAGATTCCTCGCGTTCGGTGTCTTGTAGTCACAGCAGGGAAAAGTCGCTTTCGTTCAGAACTCGGATGTTCGAACAGCTCCGACGTTTTCCAGCCATCTGTAATTGGCAGCTGGGAAGACTTGATGCGGAAGCTTGGTTGTGTTCCAACTTGTGCAGGAGGAAGATTTGAGAAGGTGAACGATTTATCTGCTCTCGCACACGTGTAACTCATATACATGCTGGAGTATTTATTTATTTATTTTTCTTTTTGCTTGTGGATGAAGACCAGATCACAGGTCACGTTCGTGCTTTAAACATGGCCTGACATGAATATCTGATTTATGCAAACGCCTTATGAAAAGTCACAAAGTTATGATGACACCAAGGAATTGAATATTTCATACGGTAATGAAATTCTACCAATTTCCCCATTATTTTCTTTGCCATATTAATACCCCTCCCACCACACATTAATATAATCCCAGAAATAAAATGTAATATATATACATATAAAACACCACAGAATTGCAGTTGGACACCCCCCCCACCCCCCACCCCACCCACCGTTCCTCAGGCAATCGATAGGAAGCAAATTGTGCTGCTGCGAAGTGAACGATTTTAATCTGGGACTAAGTATCCTACAGTGGATTAATCCCCGGCGCTCTCTTACATCCAGCGCTCTTCATGAAATATGTATAAGGCAGACACCGAGAGAAGATTATGAAAGAAATAAAAAGTATTTTTACCCTCCATACCTGTTCCAAAAGGAGGAGAAAGAAGAGGCGGAAAGATAACGGACAGCTGGAGGTTTTTTGCTTTTTTTTTTTTTGAACTCTGCTTTTGAGCATCGGATTAATTAGGAGACCTCCTGTGATGGCGGCCTCCAGCTCTGTGTTCTTTTTTCTTTCTTTTTAAAAAATTTTTTTTTAGAAATGTCACGCGGTGACTGTAACTGATGCTAAAGCAGAAAAGCAGGGGATTTTAATTGAGAGGGGCTGAAAAGGAAAGAAAATAGATAATTTGTTGTTATTTCACCCACTGAACTAAAGAATCGTTTGAACTGTAGAGATCTTTTAAAGTCGACTTCATTTCATCAACATTGCCGTTTCTTTCACTTCCCTTTCGCTCCCCTTTAAACAGATACTCAGTCACACCGAATCGAGAACAGAGTGTTATATATCACTTGCACATCATGCAACAATTCTGATTTCCAACAATACAAAAATTAGAATTTCTTCAAATTTCACGCATAAGTTAGAATCCATGCTAAGCATGTGCTACCCTTCATGCTATGCTAAACTTGACTGTTCAATTAAATATACTAAATGTTTGTGCTAATTACCAAAGAATATTCTTTGCTTGGCTAAACTTTTTTAAAACAGCTAAACTTCATAGCTTATAAATTGTCTAAACACTTACGGCTCTTAATTAGCTCTGCTAGCATACTGTATCTCCAAACTAGCACGTCAGTTAGCGTACATTTTAATCGATCCCTGAGATTGTTCAGCTCAAATAACTGCAGATCTCTTTCAAGATTTAAAAGTACATACCTATACACCCATCCTATGACAGGGTATTATTAAACATCACCTATTAGCTAGTTTAGTGTTTGTATGTAAGTTTTAAGACTTGCTGCTTTCTAAGATGCTAATTTACATTTTTCTGACGTAGTCGGTCTAGAATGAAATGTTTGTAACAGCCAGAATTAAAGAGGAGATTTATGCAAAAAAAATTTGCATGGTATGCTAATTAGATCAAAATTTAACTGGGTGGAGCAAAATGATTGAGGTATTTACGTTTGGCAGAACTCAAAGAATCATTTTTATGCGCCTTCACCTTTTTAAAACATTTTTCTTTTTTTTAAATGCCTGGATTTTATCTCAAACCCACCAAAATATATTTGAAAAGATCACTCTGACCTTTTAATCTTTAACCTGATGACCTTGAAATAAGTGCAATGTTGAGACTATAAAGTTTCAATTAATAACGTTTTATCTGCAATATAGTGTAAAATATGTGTGTGTGTGTGACCCTGACCTTTGACCTTATCATCTTATCACTCATTTGTAAAACCACTTAATCCTACTATGGTTGCTGGGAGGCTGGAGCCAATCCGAGCTGATACCATGCGAAAGTGGGGTACAGCTGAACAACTCGCCAGGCCACTGCAGGGCCAACACACGCACACAAACAACTATATACACTCACACCAAGGGGCAATTTGGAACAGACACTTAGCCTAATGTGCATGTCTTTGGATTGAGCGAGGAAATCAGTGTACCTGGAGAAAACACATGCAAGCAAAGGGAGGACATGCAAACATCACACAAAAATACCGGAGCCCAGGACTCGAACGCAGGACCTTCTTGATGTGAGACAGACATGCTGACCGCTATGCCACTGCTGCCCCCACCTCATCCATCGAACCTTTTGGTACCTTTTGAACTTACAGTTAGTATCACTGCTTGGACCGCTAGATGGCATAAATGCTGATCCGAAGGTCGGGGTTTCAAGCTCCAGTCGCACCAATTTGCCCCTGCTGGGCCCTTGAGCAAAGCCCTTAACCCCGGGTGTGCTGGATAAGGGCATCTGTCAAATGCCATAAATTTAAATAAGAGCAACATCTGGAACAGCAAAAAGAAAAACAACCAAACCTTGATATGAGAAATAGGTTAAAACATAAAAGTGCTGCACTATAGTGATACCATCAGTCAGATCAGACCCATCTCGCTGCTTGAGTGTTTATTTGGTGAGTTTCACATCTCCGCGACTTATAGTCTCTCGTCTGCACGATTCGGTTCAAGGCAGAAGAGGAAAAAAAAAAAGAAAAAGAGAAGTAATTGTTGTAAATATAAGAGGATTCGATGACCTTCGGGGGGTTTGGACACCAAAATATTCAGTAAACAAAGCAGAAATAAATTCTCACTCTCTCGCTCTTACTGACTAGAAGTGTTTGGCTTGCTTTGATACAAGTCTTTAGAAAAACAATTCATTAAAAGTGAGAAGGCAGCAAGGGACGTCTCTGTTTGTTAATGCCCTTTCACGCTGCAGATGAGAAAGACGGTGATTACAATTAGAGGCGCTATTGTGTTTCGGGAAATACAGCTGTGGAGATGGGGATTGATGGGCGGAGGGAGGTGCCGGTGGTGGTGGTGTTTTTTTTGTTTATTCATAGTAATCATATCATCATTACAGGCGAATTAGAATATTTTGGAACGGTCCTCCTGATTCCTGTGTTGGAGTTTTGCAGTTGATTCTATGAATAACACAGCGGATAATTTACCGAATGCCAAAAACAAAACAAAATTTTCAGTATTGGAAGACAGTTTTTTAATTGTCGATTGGAGAATCCGCAGAGAGTCCTTGGTCGGGTGCCGCACAACCGACGTATTCTTCCGCCGCACGCATGTACTACTAGGTATTCACAACGCAAACATCGCAAGTCGGAATGACAATTCGAAATGACTTATGGCACGAGCGTCATAACCGCGAAACTTCGTATTTCAGGTCCGTCTGATTGGTTGGCTGTCTTGGATTAGAAAATATTGTCGCAAATGGAGAATGCTTGTATCAAAGCCACGGACACTCACGGTCCGTCGCTGTCGCTTGACACGACGTCGTCATCATCACAGTTCTAAAATGGCAAAGATGAACAACTCAGATCTTGCTTCCGTTTGTTTTTCTTGCGTTTCCATGCAGTATACACTAAAAAAAACACCCTCAGGGAGTGCTGTTTACCTTCATTTCCTTGTAGTGTGTACTAATCATTTCGAATGAGTAAGTCATGAACAGATGCTGTTAGCGACACAGTGCTCAGCTCACATGAAGGTCAGTTTGCTTTTCTTTATGTCTCCATGTAGGATATACTAAAACTCAGAAAGGAGTGTAAAGAGACGCTGTTACTCAGCACGTATGCACCTGTTCTTGTGCCATAATAATCTTGTTTTAGTGTGATTTTTAGCTTGTATTCCTGTGTAGTATATACTAAAACAATCATTTACCCAGGCTGTGTAGATGCCTTTGAATTGAATTCAGTGTTTCATCACGGGGACAAACAAGACATCCATCTCGGCTTCATAGAGGGGACAAAGACACTAGTCTGTACAGTGATGGTCTTCAAAGAAAGTGCTACTGAAATGTTTTTCTTTTTTTAGCGTGGCTCCTGAGCAAAGTACCATAGTCAATGAACATGGTTTGGATGTTTGTCCCGTGTCCTGTCCGGTGTCCGCACATACTCATCATAGGAAACCCAGTAAGGATGCCGCATCACTGAGTTAATGCTGACTGGCTATTATATATTGGTTTCTTGCATGATGACGGCCAGCAATATTAATAATAATAATAATAATAATAATAATAATAATAATAATAATAAAGGCTCATGCACCACCGCTCAAACCCGCGGAATACAAACTACACAGTACAGACAGACATGCTGGTAAATAAATGTTAAAGGAGCAAACACCGAAATCAGAAGCTTGACAGAACATGAACTCGTTGAACGGATAATTTAACTAACATGTGTGATGTCGCGTCAGATCTGCTAGGGTTATGTCGGTCGTTTGATCAGCTCTGGCTGGTATTCTTGGGGAATCTCTAAACTCTCCTCTCGTTTCAGGTCACCTGACTTCTCTCTGGGGGTATGATGATTGTCAGCCCCGCCCTGATTGTTCCACATGTCCCCCATTGCCTCTCTGGGATAAAAGAGCCGCGTTTCCCGTTTCCATCCCCTTGCCAGATCGTCAAATGTTTCACAAAGAGCCAGAGTTGGTTATTGAAGCATCGGGATCTCGCCTTTTGTTTAGCATTTTGCTACCTTTTCCAAGTCTGTCGGTTGGACGCTCAAAATAAATAAATTCCTTCTATTCACCACAGCTGCCGAGTCTGTCCTGTTTTTGGGTCTGTCCGTCATTAGTGCCGGCGTAACAACGTGTCAGGTGACACAAATGAACACGGGAATCAAAAAAGGCAGTAAAAAGCAAACCCAGGCTCGGATACCAATCAAGGGACGTTTCTGAGACATCTTCACTTAGGCAGTGCATGAATCTCTGTATTAAAGCTATTCTATTTCTTTGTCCCAGAAAAAATAGACCTTCGCTCAGTAAGGAGCACAAACCTGTAGATCTGGCTGTGCCATCACAGCATGGGTCAAATAACCCTGTACTAATGATTAAACCCTTCTCTACAGAGCTTCTTTTTACTATATAAAGCTCATTAGTCACTTCCTACCGGCGTCTCTGTGTAATTGTTTGCCGTAGCCGCAAATGTTTCAGACGGAGCCAATTTCCATGTATCTTATATCAAATTACGGGTCTAAATTGTAGTGCCTCTGTTACCATTTTGCACAAGCAGATTGGGTTATTCATCCTTTCTGAACAAAGGAAGGAAAAAAGCTTAGCATGTAATTAGCGCGGTCATAAATTAGAAATCCTGATCTGATGTTTGTTAGTGCAAACAATTACAGGAAAAAAATACCATCACGCTGTGTATTAAGTGCATTTTATGAATTTTATTTATTCCCCTTACCACACACACACACACACACACACACACACTAACTCAAGTCTATTGTAATAGATCTCATTTAGAAGAGCAGAGGAGCGGGCCTTTATGGAGCGCGCTGTTCGTTTCTGTCTCACACTGCCCAACAGCTCTCTCGCGCCACTTTAGCGGCTGCTGCGCAATCGATAGACTGAATCAATGGAAGTCTCGGACATCCTGAAAGTCGTCACCGTGTGAACAAAGTGATGCATGCTGTCCTTTTCGGAGACACAACAACAGGACGCTGAAAGCTGTCGATGCCAAACTGGGGGGTGCACTTTAGAAGGAGCGCTTCAACCTGACCCTAAACCGACCCCCACCCAAAAAAAAAAAAAAAATCGAAATTAACACAATTCTTTGTCTCTTTTTTGTAAATGTAATCAATCGGCCAAATCTCAGGTTTGCTAGTTTAGTTTTGCGAGGCTTTGTGCCGCTGATGGAAATCTACAGCATCCAACGTAAACAAAGAGACCAGTGGGGCGAAGATTCACGTCATCTAAACCTATCAACCAATTAAAATGCTTTTTCTAGAAGGAGACGTGAAGTTAACATTTATGGAAGGCGTCTCCAGTGTCCAGTGAATTTGTGTTTTTCTCTTAACAAGACAAGCATGACATTTATTCCCTTTTACAGCTTCAAGTGAGAAAAAGATACGAAAGGCCAGCGAGGTAGCGGCTGCTGTAACATAAGCGAATAAGCTTTGAACCATTCACACCTAACCGCCAAATCGCCTAATGCGCATGCCTTTGGGCTGTGGGAGAAAACCAGAATACCTGGAGGAAACCCACACAACCCCTGGGAGAACATTGTCGCCGAGCCTGAGACCTTTTTGCTGTGATGTGGACGTGCTAACCGCTACGCCGCCGTGCCGCCCACTGTTAAATGATGTTCTAGTATAATAAATGATGAATAACGATGCGCACAGGTTTCCACGAGCCATGGTTCAGGGGTAGACGTTTCCTTTCATAAAGATTTATTGACCACTAAAGAATTATATGACTACCATGACGTTGATTGCCTCCGTTCAGCACGGCTGTAATGTCTGACAACATAAACAGTGATGACATTTTTATGAGTGCATGATGGGAGCATGATTGAGGTCAGACTAGTTTAAAAGCTTATACAATCAACAGCAGGAGGTGAAAATGTTTGCTGCCGGCCAGGTGCTGATACCTATCGACTGTTTTATCATTTTTTATTTGTTTAAAAAGCATAAAAATACAGCTTTAATTATCCGTGCGTACAATTTAACGAGAGTATACGCTACATCACTTCGTCCTGAATACACAGTGCATCCATTTACTCACACGACCAGGTTATTCTCAGCATCACGGAGAAATATAAACCACCGTATCATAGCTGGCAATTAAATGAGCCAATGGAGTACAATGACTGTAAATTAGCAGCACATAATATTCATTTTTTAATCCCTAGGCAGGAGTAATTGCCTCCGAGCAGTTTATTGCAGCAAATGATCCTTTCAGACAGGGCTGATGGAATTCCACGGGTTTCTGCAAGGTTAAATGTGACCTGATGGTAATCTATATTATAATCTATATGTTAATGTATGTGATAATTATTCAAATATAATAATATCATTATTATTTTTAAACAGTTTGCACAACATGTCAAAGCACTATATCCTGATGAATGTCACTGAGACGTTCGATATGGATTCAGTGCGGAATATGGAGGTCACTGAGATATCGATAATGATCTCTGGAGGAGAGGATGCCTCACTGCATGCGTTGCCAGATCCACCATATTTAAACATAAATACGGAAATTAAACAGGTAACTTTTCAAAGACTTACAAAATGGGATTCTGAAGTGTCCAATAATTCCCAATCTCGGGATTTCGATCTTTCCCTGATGTACTTCAAACACACACACACACAAAAAATAAATAAATTCACATATTTCAATACGGCGGCACGGTGGCGTAGTGGTTAGCACATCCACCTCACAGCAAGAAGGTTCTGGGTTTGATTCCCGTGCTCGGGTGTTTCTGTGTGGAGTTTGCATGATCTCCCCATGCTTTCATGGGTTTCCTCCGGGTACTCCGGTTTCCTCCCACAGTCGAAAAACATGTACAGTAGGCTAATTGGCTGTTCCAAATCGCCCCTAGGTGTGAGTGTGTGTGTGAATGGTTATGTGAGTGTTGGCCCTGCGATGGCCTGGCGAGCTGTCCAGGATGTACCCCATCCTCGTCCGGCTAAGTCGGCTAAGATGGGCGCAACCTCCCCGGGACCCTAATTAGGATTAAACAGCTTAGAAAATGAATGAATGAATGAATATTTCAACACTCCCAAAAATATTTAAATTCTACTCCGATGTTCTTTGATGTTTGTCGATGTTTTCCATCCTGTACCAATATTCTCGAATAAGACAAAGACCTACTTCCCTATATGGGCCACTGCAGATCTCCCTCATGGTGGCGTAGTTGTTAGCATGTTCTCTTCACAGCAAAAAGAGTTCTTTTGCTCACAGGGGTTTCCTCCTTGCGCTCCGGGTTTCCTCCTACGGAACAAAGAGATGCACATTAGGCTAACTGGCCGTTCCAGATTACCCCGAGGTGTGAGTGTGAATGTAAATGGGTGTTTGTCTGATGTTTTGTTGGCCCTGCGTTGGACCGGTGAGCTGTTCAGGGTGAACTCGGCTTTTGCTCGGAGTCGGAGGATTGGGATGGGAAGAGAGACAGGATAGGTGGCACACATAAGGAATGAAGGAAATCTCCTGAGTAGTGGACCTACAAAGCTGGCCTCATGTCAAGACTTGTCACAGTTCCCAGTTTCACGAAACCTCTTTAGATTCTCCTGTTCCCTGTTTCCACTTCCAGGGTCCCCAGTGTCACCTTACAGTGCTGTACATGATCTCCCTGTCTCACGCACTGAGATTCTTCGGGGGTGGGGGGGCCATTTCGAAGAGTAGAGGACGATAAATAAGTGGCTTTTCTGTTTAGTTTTTATGATTTGCAGCTATGAAATTTCACAGTCGTCCATTCCTGGCTGTTAGGGAAAAAAAAGAAAGAAAGAAAGAGAAAAGTTGACGAAAACGTACACATCTCTGCCGCTCTCTCACTCCCCGACTGTGAGCGTGAATCTCACAAGCATAATTAGCTGTGTTCATGGACTCCCATGAACCCATTAATAGGACTTTAAAGCATATCCATTTCATTTTCCATTTGCCGCGTCCTGTATTGCTCTAATGAGATGCTAAGCAGGCTGTAGCTGAGAGGAGGAGGGGTTGGGGGGGGGGGGGGGTGTATTCACAGAGATTGGGCAGAGAAAGAAATGGAATGGATGAGAGAAAGAGAAAAAGCACATAAAAAGGAGAGAGAGAGAGAAAGAGAGAGCGAGAGAGAGAGAGGAAGAGGGGAGATGAAGCGGCCCTTATGACCGGCTGAGATAGAACTTGATGACCACTGATACACTCATGGCTTTTTTGTCATTGCAAATTGCTCTGCAATTAAGGCCACAAATCTCTCTTCTCTTTTTCCCCTCAATGGCCTGACTCCCCCCCCCCCCTTTTTTTTCTAAAACTGCATTAGCATTCCTTTGAACATTCGAATGCCTCTTCAAGGATAAATGTTAATTAGATTCGTTTGTAAACTAGGTCCCATCTACAGTGCAGTATTTATGAGGATTAAATGCATGACATGCTGCTGTTGTTAAATATTAACAGTCCTTTTGACTGTTCTTTTATCGTTCTTCAGGAAACTCGTGCCCTTTAGGGGAGACTGTTAACCGAGGCAACGGAGATCATGTTATGATGATTGAGAGAGAAAATATGAAGAAAAATACATAAATAGCATCAGTTCATACCAGGCAGCCTTACCTACTCACTCTGTGCCGGGGCACGACATCAGCAATCCTAATTAGGGTCGCGGGGAGGCTGGCGCCCATCGCAGCCGACTCTGTGCGAAGGCGCAGGACCGCTCGCCAGACCACTGCAGGGCTAACATGCATACAGCACTCAGACTCACACTCACGCCCCAGGGGTGAATTGGAACCGCAACGACCTTCTTGCTGTGAGGCGGACGTGCTAAACCATGCACCGCCGTGCCGCCCCAGGAATATTATGAGGCATAACCAGACTTCACTTCCTTTAAGGCCACAACTTCCTTCCTTCCTAATTGATCATTGATTGTTTTTTTTTCTATAACAACATACCTGTAAGTGCTCCAGTCGTGGAAATAAACACAACCGTCCGTTTCCTTACGGTTACATCCGTCATGTTTGATAACGAACTATTTAAATGCTGTAATGTTGATTATTTCAACCAAGTAGTATATTTTTTTATTATTATTTTTTTAATACAAGTTTTGGAAAGCTCTTCTCTGCCCTCTACACTATTAGAAATGTAGTCATGTGACCTAGTAGCACGGTCACTGTTGGCAAATTGCTGTGGATCTTGGCAGCCATGTAGGAAGTTTGAGATTCGGATTTACCTTCTGCTCTTACGCCCTTTCTGAAATGGATTTTCGATGGTCTGAAAGCTTTGGAAGCATTAAATTGTCACATTTATCCCCACTTTAGGTATTTGGGGGAAAAAAAAGAGAGAGATGCAGGCAGAAATGCATAAATCTCCGGAAAGTGTTCAAGGGTTTGATTGAAGCTTCATGGATACTGCGAGTGCTCATGGCTGGGTGACCGAGGTTATGTAACGTCTACTAAAGATTATTTTCCTCAGAAACTCATAAGATAAGATGATGTTCTATCCGTTGTGCACCTGCATTCACCCTCGAGAAGTTCATGATGAACATTAAAATAACTCGACTTCATGCAGTCAAACCATCACGCAGGGATCACGCTTCAGGAATTCAGGCTGCGAGGCGGCACGGCGGTGTGGTGGTTAGCACGTTCACCTCAAAGCAACAAGGTCCTGGGTTTGAGTCCTGGGCTTTGCGAGGGTGTTTTTGTGTGGTGTTTGCATGTTCTCCCTGTGTTTGCGTGGGTTTACTCTGGGTACTCTGGTTTCCTCCTACAGTCCAAAGACATGCACATTAGGCAGATTGGCTTCTTCAAATTGCCTCTAGATGTGAGTATGAATATTTGTGTATGTGTGTGTGTGTGTTTGTGTTGGACCTGTAATGGACTGGCAAGATGTTCAGGGTGTACCCTGCCTTCACCCGGAGACGGCTGTGATAGACTTCCCTGGACTGTAAGAGGCTCAGTGGTTGAAGCTCTCGGTTACTGATTAGAATGTCGGTGGCTCAAGCCCCAGTACGGGGTTACACCCAGAACTCTCACTCACCCCTAGGGGCAATTTGAAACAGCAAGTCAGCCTAATGTGCATGTCTTTGGACTGTGGGAGGAAACCGAAGTACTAAGAGGAAACCTGCGCAAGCAGAGAGAGAACATGCAAACTCACCGGAACATTCTTGCCGAGCCCAGGACTCAAACCCAGGACCTACTTGCTGTGAGGCGGACGTGTTAATTACCCCGTGCCATCTCTATAACGTCCAGGTATGGAATCATACCAATAGTGTGGAGGTCCGTTCTTTCTGTGTGGTGTTAATATCTGTAACCCAATAAAACCCATGGAGAGCGGAGTCAAGTCAGGGTACTGATGAACACGGTCCGAGGTGTTGGTTCTGTTGGGTTTAAAACAATGTGTTTTAACCTTGACTAGAAGATTGGAATGAAATAAAACGCTAAGCTAAAAGGCTAGAAAGATTTTTATAGATTTTTATAAGAAGGCGTATTAGTGCATGTGAGTCATAGAGCAGATGGGCCTGAGAATGACTTTAAAGTAAAAAGTGAACAAGCTGAACTTGGACACGCTGCACTCCAAACAACAACAACTCGAACACGAGCCGTTACAAACAAAAACCAAATGTCTTTATAGATATCGTCATGCCGTATTCTGGAACACAGAACCTGGGCTTTTCTGATTAACACGCCTGACAGAGCTCGCTACCTCTGGCCAGGCGTTTTTTTTTCGTTGTTTTTTTTTTCGCCGCTCTCCGCGGTGAACATCTGCTTCAGCAGATTGCAAAAATGAACTGAAAATCAAAATCGCAGTCTGACTCGAGGGTTTCTTGTGGAGTGGTTGCCAGGTGACGGCAGTTTGACAGGTGTCCGGTTGAAAATAAATAAATAAATAAACCCTCTCACTTCTGATTTAAATGAAACCTCACAGCATGCTTCAGGAAATTACCGTTTTAGACACACAAAAGGAACCAAAGTATTATATTTAAAAACTACAAAATAGTGTTTGTAATGGAGGTTAAAATGATATTTGCCACACAGTGTTTGAAACTGATTGACATGCAGAAAGTGTTGTACCTGTTGGAACGGTAGATTGGCAAGATTTAGCTTCCTCAACCTCAAAGAACAGCAAGAATACCATTTGGACAAAAGTGTGTCACCACTTGACCATCACACTCATCGGTACTCGTTGAACAACCAATTTAGGAGTCAATCCTTTCGGTCTCTCATTCTTCTAGGAAGGCTCTCCATCTGATTTTGGAATATGGTGACTGTTGGGATTTGGGATAATTCGACCACAAGAACATTGGTGAGGAGGTCAGGCGTTGCTGGTAGGATGCTGAGGAGGTCTGGGGCGCTCTAAGAGGATCGAGATCGGGGCTTTGTGCAGGACAGTCTCAAGTTCTTCCACTCCATCCTTGAAGAACCATAGAGCTTGCTTTCTGCACAGGAGCACCGTTATGCTGGATCTGGTTTGGGTTTCTTACCATGAAGATTCACTGAAGGAAGATTGTGATGCTGTACATGAAGACCACATGACCTACTGTATGCAGTAAAGGTTGGATGAAGTCCCACTAGTCTGCATAAGAGCATAAAAGATTTTCTGTAATAAAGGGTGGTGTGGTGGTTGGCATGTCTGCTGCACAGCAAGAAGGTCCTGGGTTCTCCCGGTGCTTGTGTGGGTTTCCTTCGCGTACTCCGGTTTCCTCCCCCAGTCCAAAGACATGCACATCAGGCTAACTGGCTGTTCAGTAGACTAGCAGGCTGTTCAGGGTGTACCCCGTCTTCACTTGGAGTCGGCAGAGATAGGCTCAAGTAATAAACTTGCCTGTAGCATGAAAGACTCGTCTAAAATCTTCAAGGATGAATGATTTATTCTGCCGTTGGACCTGCAGTGGCCTTCTTGAACAGTTACAGCCAGCATCACCGACTGCCTGGATCACCATTCAGTCCTCACGAGTCCTGATTAGCCCTCAATTAAAAATGTCTCATTGGAACATCATGTCCTTGTAAGCCTGACTCTTTGCTTCTCAGTGTTTTTTTGGGGGGGGTTGATTCTACCTTTCGACCACCACACAAAGTTTTACGGGTGAATTTTTTTGAAACCTTTGGACTGAAATATTGGATTTTGCCTTGAGTAAAAAAAAAGAAAAAAATCTGACCACTATGTTTCATCATTTATTATTGCTAGTAGTCAATAAGTAAAGACTTCTTGTTTTTGGACTTATTCTGTAGCATTGAAAAAATCTCATGGTTAAGTTTTGAGAAATATGATAAAAATATATAAAATTAAAAAAAAAAAAACTTTTCGGTAACTGAATAAAGCAGTCCTGGTCGATAACAGAGACTTTTGATCTCCACAGTAGATTTTATTATACATACTATATAAATATATAGAAAAACTCATAACAACTAGTAGGACCCTCTTTGCAGAGAGCGCAAATCCCCACCAAGGATAAAAGTTGACTTTTCTACAACATGTAAATCCGCAAGCACAACCATATCTAGATGTACAGTATAGTCCCAAAGTTATTAGAATTATATTCCTATATATCCTTAAACCTACACGTTACTGCGACCCTTGAACGCGAATTGTGATACGGGGTCATCACGTTTCTACATTTGCTATGTTTTGTCACTAGATGGAGAAATTAAAATGTTCCAGACCTGTTCCCGTTGCTACCGAACAAAGTGTGGCAGGGCTATGCATGTGCTACAAGAGCGAGCAGTAACTTTTGTGAGTTAGCATGCCACGTGATGTTGCGTCGTTAACATTGGGACCTTGGCCAATGCTACACCCTTCCACCAAGTTTCATAGAAATTTGGTTGTGCAATCCTGCAGAAAAGCATTCAGACAAACAATCAAACAAACCAAAACAAAAAAACAAAAAAACAAACATAGCCTCGTCTACTAGAGGGACACTCTACAATCCAGGGAAACTCTGCCAGTTGCTGATGAATTATTATAACTTGGCATAGTTATAATAAAATGTCTCCCCCTAGTGGGTGTCTGACGCATACTGTAAAACAGGCATTTTTCAGGATTTCAGGATTTTTTTTCAATACGATCACCTCCAAAATTGATCGATTTGTTATGAATTGCAAGTTGCACTCCAACACAAAACCATGTTTCTTTCGAAACAGTAGTCATTTCCTGCAATATAATTTTGTTAGATTGGATCAGGAATGCTCTACAAGGCGATTTATGTTCTCCTGTAGTCTTCCCATAGCGGAACATGCAACGATTAGGAATGACTCACATACAAAAAAAATTCCATTGCCGTCTGTCTGTGCCAGTCATAAAACAACATTGGCCAGGCTGCAGAGCGATGAACTGAATGCACAGCATAAATAATACAGACAAAATGCCAGAGTATTTCTCAGGAAAGGGGGAGAGAGAGAGAGAGATATAGAGAGAGGGAGAGAGAGAGAGTCGTGATTCACAGCCTGGAAGAGTCGCGCGGCCGAGTCATTTCTGCGTGACTGCACGCGCGCCTGTGATCAAAGTAATCAGAGTCTCATTAAGAAAAAATTATTTATCTCACTGCTGATATCAAGATGAATTTTAGTAATTGATTTAACAAATATACACACATCCGCACACACACAAGGTATCCCGTGATGTCGTGAAGGTACAGTTTTGGCGATCTCATGACTCGTCACCGTGCTGATAAAACCACCCTGTGATAATCGCAAACCGCAAACAGGCGCAAAGTCATCAGGAAAACAGGAAGTGAGACAGGAAGTGCGACGTAAGCGGCTTCAAAAGCGCTGTGCCTTCACCTGACTTCTCCTCCCTCCCCTGGTCTGAGGATGTGACAAATACAAAAACAAAATGGTGGCGCATATCTGGTTCTAATTCTGTTTACCGTGCATGATTACCAGGTTAGGGTGGATTGTTGTTCTTTGACGAGGCATCATGATCACCTGCTGTTGCCTTCAATTATCACCGTCTGCAGCGCCGGATTTACTGCCGGAGCCCCTGATGGTCTTATTACCGTTCAAAAATAAAGCCGAACACGTCAGGCTCGCACAGTGTTTCAGGGCTCTCTTAGCGACGACATGCTATTGTTGACGCACCTGTTTGGGTCGTGCGGTAGCTTAGCTGCAAATCAAGGCTTCTTTACTCCTTTTTTTTGTGTTCACTGGAAGAAACTGTAATAGAAAGTTCGGGAACAGACGGCGAAGTTCTTCTGGTTCTCTCTGACGTCTCGATGCAGAAAGAGATGACAGAAGCTGAAAGAGATCAAGAGACAGACAGAGAGAGAGAGAGAGAGAGAGAGAGAGAGAGAGGGAGAGAGAGAGGTATTGCTGTGTACAGCCATGTAATCAAGGCATGTAAATGCAGGAGGATGAGATTATCTTCAGCAAGACTGATTAGCAAGCTGATACGGCTGGATGCTCGGGCCGCTTGTATAAATGGCACAGATCGATCCTGTCATGTTGATCGAACATTTTTGTGTATGCAGATGACGGGCGCTTGAATCATCAGGAGGCGAAAGAATATTGGCGAAAATTAATAAGGCAAAGCCCGATGCTAAAAGTTGTTCGGAATGGAGCCGATGAGCGATCATGTCACACGAATATGTTTACCGCGCCGACTTTATAAATACACATAGACCCAGGTGGAACGGCTGGATCGTCTGTGATCTTCCTGCCGATGAATATTTTATTTCCTTTTCATGGCCAATCATGCGTGCAGTAATGTGACCAATTATAGCTGTACAAATGACAAGCTTAAGTTAGTGCACAACATTCATCTCCGAGACATCTCAATTTCCAAAGCTCCAAATGTCCCTATTACTCTTTTGATTTTTTAACCGAATTAACACCCTGTAAATGAATGACGTTTCCCACAGAGAGTTTTTATTTTATAACTACGACAGGCATCAGTCTGTCCCGAGCCATGCGATTCCCATTCCAAGCATGGATCACGACAAGGTATCGTTAGGGACGGAGAGTGTGCAGAGACGAGTGACAGGAGGGGAGGAGTGAGCGAGCAGTGTCACTCTTAATGTGCTGCAAATAGATGATTCGTCTGCCACGTCTACCTGCTCGTTAGGCGAGAGTTGCAGAAATGTCTGCGTCGAACACTGAAGCGAAGATTCAGAATAGGAAAAAAGTTGTTCACTAATAATGACTGAACAGATCCAGACACACACACCCCCCCCCCCCACAAACACACATGCGCATATTCACACACCTCTTCATTACTAGGGTGTTATATTTAAAATGTGTGAATCAAATTAATTTTATCTGGCACTGTGTATCTCTTCCTTCATACCTGTGTCTATCTGTCACATCTGAGCGAAGGAGGTGTGGCCTTTGGGGGGGTGTGACCATTCCAGTCGCAGGAAAGGAGGTGTGGCCTCTGTGTTTGTCTCTCCAGCAATAGAGGTGTAGTCTCTGTGAATATCAATGCCAGTAAAGGAGGCGTGGCCTCTCTGAGTGTTGGTGCTATGTGAAGAAGGCGTGGCCTAGGTGGCTATAAGTCTTGGTAAACGACATGTGGCCTCTGTGATTATCAGTGCCGGTAAAGAAGGTGTGGCCTCTGCAATTGTTGGTGCTAAGTGCAGGAGTCTTGACAAAGGGGGTGTGGCCTATGTGGCTATAAGTCTTGGCAAAGAGGGCAAGGCCTATATGGCTATAAGTCTTGGCAAAGGAGGCGTGGCCTCTGTGATTATCAGTGCCAATGGTATGGCCTTTGGGAGTGTTAGTCTGAGTAAAGAGGCGTGGTCTCTGTGACTGCAAGTCTTGACAAAGGAGGCGTTTTCACTTTGACTGTTAGCCCATGTGAAGGAGGTGTGGCTTCTGGGCTTGTGGTTTGCACTGAAGGAGGTGTGGCATCTGTTGGTGTCAGTCTCTTTACAGGAGGTGTGGCCTATGTGCCTGTCAATTCACAGCGAAGGCAGTGTGGTCTCTCACTGTTGGCCCTAGTAAACAAGTGAAGGCCTCTGTGCTTTTGGTTTCCACTCGAGGAGGCGTGGCCTCTATGGCTATCAGTCTCCTGGAAGGAGGCGTGGCCTCTGTGGTTTCAGCTTAAGGAGGTATAACCTCTGTGGGACTTATTAAGGTGGTCTTGGTGTATGTTCATCTCACTGAAGGAGGCATGGTGTCTGTGTTTGTCACTTTTAGAGAAGAAGGTGTGTGTTGTGTATCTGTCAATCCTTAGTAGGGGGTGTGTCCTATGTCACCATCAGTTTGGCCAGTGTGTCTGGTGAGAGTTTTGTGAGTCGACTGATCACATTTCAAATCGGAGGTCAAATCATCGAAAAAGGACAGACACACCCCTTGTTTCTGGAATTGGCAAAAAGAGAGAGAGAGAGAGAGAGAGAGAGAAAAGATTGGATTATCATTCCACGTTAGTGAAAAGCAACAGGAAGGCAAATGAGCTGGATTTGCACGTGTCGTGTGTGGGCAGAAGGACAGGACGGAATTCGTGAGGATTTGCATGACTGATTAACGTTAGATCTGAAAGCTTGGCGTGATAGCTTTAACAATAATGAGACTATTATTTCAGACAGGAAAGACAGGTAAAGGTCTAGTATAGCACTAGTGCAGACGAACACGTGCACGACGGATCTGTCTGCGACGGCAATAACTGCCTGAGGGCTAGAAATCCAACAGTTAGAAAAACAGCAAGGCTTTAATTGCATCCCTCAGTAAACACGACACAATAATTACTCCAGCAAATTCTGCTCTGATGATGAAGTTTTGCAGAGGCAGAAATTTTGACTCATTTTTTAATTGGACTTTGACATGAATCAGAATGAAACCAGGTTTAATTAAGGCCATGATTGGCAGTTCAAGAACATCCTAAGACAGGAGAGAGGGAGGATGTGTGGGACTCTAGAAACTTTAGCTTCCCTACAACGCTGAAAAAAAGAAATCTTCTA
>JAOUQZ010000024.1:9611230-9624249 GCA_028564935.1 Neosilurus hyrtlii
CTCAGGGCTCTCTCTCTCTCTATCTCTCTCTCTCTCTCTCTATATATATATATATATATATATAGAGAGAGAGAGAGAGAGAGATATACACACACATATACATACACACACATAAGCCTTCCTTTTTTAAGTTAGTTGACTAGAATAGCTTACTTTGAGCTATAATATAAATGGGCAGCAACTCACTACATGTTAGCCAGAGGTTTTAAAATGCATACGCAGTATATTCTGACATGTATGACTTATAATCTTGGGAATAAGGGAATGTGAACTTGAGGTTCAGACATACTAATACTATTTTTCAAGATGCTAAACATAAAATTATGAATCCCGACCACTGTCTATTTGGCGTCTTGTAGAACTTTTATGACCCTCTACCCTGACTGTCTATGACTCAGAAATGAGCCTCAGTGAAACAGACAGACGATCCAGGTGCAAGCATGTCTGCATCTCATTAGTGAAATCCATTTGGATGGTCTGCACTTTTCCCCTTGACCCTCAATCCAGAACTTCCCAGACTTTTGTTTAAAGTGAATTGTGCTTGAAACCACCTTTAAAATAATAATAATGACACCCCTAGTGCTCAGTTGCTACGTGTCATGCCTTTATGGCAATACTCCGCCACATGATAAGAGAGGCACGGGGAAGTGCACGCAGCACACTGCTGTGATAAGTAGAGGAATGACGGATTGCTTCTCCCGCCTCGATGTTACCCTCGCAGCTGCTGCAGCTCAACTCGAATGTCACCCAAGAGAAGCCGAAACATGGAGCTGGCAATGTCAGACGAGTGACAGAGGCGAAGCGAAGGTGCTTGTGCCCGAGTGTCCTCTGCAGTGACGAGGAAGTGTATCCTGATGCACTTCACACTAACAGAGGTGACAGTTACCATACAGAGAACCCCAACCAGAGCTGGTGGTCACAATATCATAGAGATTATGTGACAAAAATGTCATTATTTATAGCTACTGTATAAAAAAGAATGATCCTGCTAGGATGGTTATTATAACATATAGTAGTTATATTCTCCTATTTGTTGAATCATAAAGGTCACCTTGGTTACCGGCCTTATTTAACAAGACTATATTTAACCACAGCAATAGTTATGAGCATATAAAAAATGATTAACAACTAAAGGCAGCGAAGAAATTTAAGGTGTTAAAATATAAATGTATAAATAAATATATGTAGCAAAGACAAAGCCATGTAACTAGCATTGCATTGTATGTGACAGCGGTTCGGCGCAGTTCCAAATCATACTGGACCTCGCCTTGACACTGTGATGTTTGTCGCTGACCAACACTGTCCGCCAAAGATTGCCAAAATGAAAATCCAAGTGCAAAGCAGCCGTGTTGTCAGATTTCGCAATCTTTCAGTTCAAAACAACCTCATTACAACCATTTCACAACGTGTTTTCACCCACTGCGAACAATTGTTTTGCAACAAACAGCACTGAACTGCCTTCAAAACCACTCCTGGGTGAGGCTTTTTGGACGCACTGCTATAATAATTTGGCGGTTCAGTGCAGTTTGGAACTGGGCTGGACCGGCATCAGAGCCACCCCTATGTGAGGATGGCCTAACACACAAGTCGTTATACACATAACCACTCACGGCATCTCAAAAATTAAAAAAAAAAGGAAAGAAAAAAAGAAAAAAGGGTTGGTATAGTCTGAAGTAGCAAATAATATTATCATTACGTGGAGACTAAACGGATTATACTCTTCAGTAATTAGGGATTATTACTAATGATTCTTTTTAAAGAAACAGTTCAGAAACGTTTTGAAGTCAGCTTATACTTCTTGCCCAACAATAACGTTTGCTATGTGCTATATTTACTGAAAATAAATAAATAAATAAATAACTAAAAGAACAAAGCGTATTGTGGTCGTTTGTAGTGATCTGCTTCTGTTCCGTGCTGAGAACTTAAGTGATGATGATGAGACGCTTTAAAAGATCATCAGCGACGCTAAATCTGTCACTCAGCATCGCTTTCATGATAAAAGTGCCGTTTGAATTCCACACGGCCTGGAGAGTGCCGAGAACACTTAATTCTCTTCAGAATCAAAGCAGAGGCTGTCGGAGGTTATTATATTAAATATAAACCGTATTGTACAGTATATGAGGGATCTGAGGATCATTTCATAAGCTGGAACTATACTACCATCCACATTACTTCTGGAGTTACAATCCCTTCAATCTTTAAGACACGGGCCTAAAACTTTGGTTAAAAACTTTACTATTAAGAAGGAAAAAATGGGTTTGTCCAAGATGGCTGCCCACATAACTTTCGACGATAACAGTGAGATTGTATTTATGAATATTGATGCTTACATAACACTTGGTTTGATATTTATTGAAACTTTTTCAAGCCGCAGACACCAAGCCGACTTGTCACTTTACATTACACGTTTATTTCCATATGGTAACCAGGGGGCTCTATGACACGTTATATTTATAGTGAGTAAACTTTTAGGCCTTTCAGGAAATTATGACTTCCCATCCTGTCAGAAACAGTGTGGCTAATTACCATGGAAAGTACACTTCTCAAATTATTGAGACATTTAAAAGTGTAATAGCACATGTCGGCGTCTCCGGTGGATCTTCCTTCAAAATTCAAAAGGTCAGAAGTGTCTAAAAATAACTCCGCACCCGTCCTATTAATCATGGGTATTGTTATTAAAACCAATTCCAGCACAGATGGCGTTGTTTCCTGTCCAGACACAACATTCTTGCTTTTAACTCTGCAAACGTCTAGACAAAGTGTCCTAGTTTGTAAATAATGCCGATGTGCCCTTTTATTTTTAACTCTGATTCGGAAACTTTTTTTTTTCTTGTTTTTTTACAGTCACCCGCAAATGAACACCTGCATAATAATGAGGAATAACAAGACGGCATCTGATCAATATGACAGGGCAATCACATTATCCTGAAGAGAGTTATTCGAGTTCGGAAGAGGGAAGATGATTTTTTTCTACGACAGCCCTGTTAAATTTTTTTATTGTAAGTATTACTAATTATGTGTTGATATGTAAATTTTTTGATTGATTTAAAAACATGCATAACCATTTATTTTTTTTCCTTTCTTTTTTTCCCTTGGTGGGTGTGGGGTAAGGGAACTCAGGGAGTAATAGGAACAATGTTTGCTGATGTAGGTGGCACGGTGGCATAGTGGGTAGCCTATCTGCCTCACAGCAAGAAGGTTCGAGTCCCGAGCTCGGGAAGAATATTACTGTGTAGAGTCCGTACAGTATGTACTCCCCATGCTTGGCACGGGTTTCCTCTGGGTACACCAGTTTAAGCGGTTTAAGGATTTATAGGTCCAGCAGATGAATGGATGGATTTTCTTGACATTCCACAACATGAAATATAACTATAAATAGCTAAATAATAATAAAGCTGGGGTTGGTAAATTTTTGGCTGTATACACAGACTGTTATATTGGTGGAAATGGTCTTTACACCCCGACTGCAAGCAATGAAAGCAAGACAAAAGAGACCTCTACATGTTTTCTTTCTTACACAGCCAAGATCGCAAGAGCAGAAGTGAGACTGTATCACTGGCCAGTGTAGTGAAAAGTAATTACTTCTTCGATGGTGATAAATTGCGCAAAAAGAACAAAGCTTTGCTTGCAGGCACATCTCAATCAAAATCCACTCCAGGTAAAAATAAATAAATAAATAAACAATTATATATGTGTTTCCTTCCTGCAATCCCTGAGAAAAGTAAACAACACTTTCACACTCGTGGAGGTGGCCGTTTTTTGCTTTTCTTATCCGTTAACAAATTCCCATCCTGTCGCAGCGAGGTCGATTAGTGCGGATTAGCCGGGCAAAATTCATTCGCGTTAACGTTTGAAGAGGAAATGCCAAGTACTGAGTGCTCACTCTTTCCTGCCACCTACAAACCCTTTAAATATTTTCATCCCTCTATCGAAACTGGCGCAAGGCCTCGTAAGCTACTCCTCCACTCTGTGCCAGTACTGATTTTCAATATCTGCATTTTGCACGCTGCACTTGGCTGGGAGTTGGCGGAGTGCACGCTGAGAGATTTAAACACAGTGCATCAGGGTTGATTCGCAGGTGACAGGTGTGTTTGTGCTCCTTTTTTTAGAGGTGAGTGTTAAACATATCAGCCATTTCATTTCAGTCTGCTGGAAAGTTCTAGAAGAGAGAAAATCATTTTAGACTTTTTTTTTTTTTAACACAAGCAAATAAATTCAACCAAGCACTGGGTTGAAGGTTTCCATAGGTTCTATACATATAGTTTAAAAACACCCTGGAATGTAAATTTTAATGCTTTTTTATTTCCATAACATCTCCGAGCAGGCAAGGCTTCAGTTTCTGACCCAATGTTACCATTGCTGGAATCACTGCTTCTCTCTTCTCCCACCCAGAGAAATGCATTTACGTGTCATGAAACATTTATCGCCGAGACGCATCCACTTAACGAACGAATATTTTTTATTCTTGTCAATAAAAAATAGCAATCATTGTTGTCACCTGGTGAATGTTTTGTTAAGCCTGTGCTTGGCTGCCAGAGAGTTCCAAGTACTGTGGATCCCTTTAGGAAGCTAAGAACCTTGACTTTTTTAAAGACCACTTTAAGAACCATATGCCTAGAGCCTTGGTCTATCGTAGCTGTGAATTACTTAACGGTTAACAAGAGTAGACAGTTTTTTGGCTTCTGGAAGTGAAATGCTATTATCCCTTAAAGGGGAAATAAACCCAAACTTAATAAAAGCTTGCATACATTTTTACATATTAAAGTCTGCTTCATGACACAAAGAAAAAACAAGTAATAAATTCTCTCAAAGGAGCGCTCAATTGTACTGCGAAAAGTCACATGTGACTCACGTAGAAGAAACTGTAAACAGGGTGATTGGCATACAAATGCACTGCGGTATAGACCACCATGCAGATACATGTCTGATGTATGTAAATGTAATTTAATATTATATGTATTTGTGCCTTGTATTATATTATTCATAATTATTTATTCACTGTTGGTTTAATATCTGTATACAGCTATTTTTGCCATTATCTTGCTTTATATGAATTGACAAATTTAAGTCCTATTCTCTTGAGAGTAAAATGGACTCCAAAAGGTGGCCTTTTCATACAGGCTAATGCGAACTCTCTAACCCATTTCAGCAGATTACAACTTAGAAAACATGAGTAAAAATGCTTTTGGTACCTTGATGATACAGATATACATATTTTTAGAAAATAGATATATTTAAAGGTTCCATGTGAGTACGGCTCCGCTAATGGAACACTAGTTTTTGTGAGTTTTGGTGTCCGTCCAAAAACTCCCTTTAAATCTCTCTCTTTGGACATGGGGTTTAGGGTTTTTCACATGCTACAGAATACTTCTAGCAGACTGAACAAATTTCTATCTGTTCCACATGCATACGTTTATATATGTTTTATTTCATTTGAAAATTTAGAGTAGGTGTCCCAATTTGTGGTTCCATTAGCAAAGCCATACACATGTATTATCCTGTTCTATACCACAAGAACCAAGTAATATCTTTGGAAAGACTGAAATGCTGTTCATGCTCCTCGGAGAACCTCGGAGCATCCATTTTCTAAAGATGCACAATGGCATGAAAGGATTTTCTACCTCAGTCACTACTCCCACCTAGAATAATCTATCCCCAGCACTGCGATTCCGCCACGCCTTCACCCTGCCCCCACTTTCCTTCTACCATCTGAAGACTGGTCCATTAAAAATATTATCTGGTTCTTGTGGTTGGAAACTAAAGTATAAGAGGGAGCAGGTTGGGTGGAACAGGACGGGTGCAAAACCCAGAGTCTCGGGGTGTCTGTGGAACACAAGCCCCCTGTGGGTAATCCAGACTTTCCGCTGAGCTAATTAAGGAGCACTGTTCAGGGTGATTACTTTCCATTGTGTAATTACAGAGCAAGCTGTTGAGCGGCTGTTTGTGGGAGCCCGCGACTCTCCCGCAAGAGTGCAGCGAATTAAAAAAAGATGACCTTCAGTTCTCCTGGAAAAGAACTCTAGACAATATTCACCTATCGCATTTTTGTACCCTAATGTTAATGCAGAGTAAATATTTTGAATATTTGCCCTTAAGAATGTATACAATAGTGCAAGTGTTCAGTTCAACTTGTCTACCAGTGTTCAGAAGGTTGTGAGTTTAAATCCCAGGATTATGACAGAACCACAGTCCTTCGTGACTGGATTTCATTCTGCCACACTTGCATTATAATCATGCTTTTCAGATATGTTCCTTTTTTGAGTCGGGTTCATTGTAAAAAGTGCTTCCTGGGGTGATCTCAGGGAGTGTTCCGTGCCACTGTTGTCTCTGGCTTGCTTAATATATAGATTTAGGCACTGTCCAAAATTTGGCGTTCCCCACTGATGTCTGTATTGATAGGTGTCTGAGCCTGGGTTTGCTTTTCACCACCTTTACTCACTTATTTCTGTGTTTATTTGAATCACCTGACTTTTTAGCTCAATTATCCGTTTAACGAGTTTATGTTCTGTCAATCTTCTGATTTTGACCACGCACATTTATTTGCCTGCAAGTCTGCCTGCCCACCTGAATATTCTGAAGAGGTCTGAGTGGTAATGTATGAGCCTTTATTTTATGGGGTTCAGGTCCGTTATTAATAACTGACCTTTTTTTAATCGCTGCCTATTGTCATGCAAGTCAGCAATACATAACAGCCAATCAGCATCAACTGATACAGCGACATAGCGGCCTTATGCCCACCCTGTGGTGGGCACACACGGACACCGGACAAACACAGAACAACCATCTAAGCCATATTACTATGGTGCTCCACTCCCTTCAGGATTTTGCAGCCTTTCTTTCTTTCTTTCTTTCTTTTTGTTACAGTTGCAGCATGAAATGGCAAATTTTGCTCCAGATTTTCAAAATAATTGTGATGCACCTTGCTTTTAAGGCATTTATTTTTTTCAAAATAATGTGATTGTGAGATCGCACTCAATTGATGCAGTCCTGGAATGACTGACACAGCTATTGAACTGCCACTAACCCACCATTGTCCAAACGAGCTACTGGGACCCAAATCATATTCAGCCTCTAGGAGTGAAGACTACATTTCTGGTTAGGTTTGGATTTGAGGTTTGAACTCAAAGTGTCAGAATTGGGGACTTTAAACGGCTCACCTGTGGAAGTTCTTCGCAAGGTTTTGTCATTTATTCGGACATCCACTTGCCTCTGACTCGAGACCAACAGCCTTTCTGAAGCCTCTATTTCTGAAGATTATTCAGTCATTCCACTTGTGCTGTAAAACTCTGTGCAAGAGAAGAAACAGAGACCATTTGCTGTCTCCCCACAGGGACATGCAACAAAAAACGCCATCAATAATCCAGACCGGATTTGCCTATTCATATGGAGAAATGACCCAGTAAAGCCAATGAAAAGGAAATCTGTGTCACCTTTATGCCCCTTTTCACACCAACATGGCCTCGTTTATCTTTAAAAACGCTGCTCAATATTTATACACTTTCCAAACCATGCAATACTAATGCTGTGTTTTCACGGGTGTTTGTCATGCATCGTTGCCACAATTACAAGACGACAACCATCGTTTCTAGGGGGAAAAATGACAAAGAAATCCCATTTCCGCCCATAGATATCACTACTACATGCAAATTAAATTGAAAAATAAAAATACCTGAACATTTTATTTTTAAAAAAATGAAAGGAAAAAAAAATAATAATAAAAAAAAAGCAAAAAAAATAACCAAACAAAACAAAAAACAAACAACTCTTAAAGCCAAAATGTCACCCTCTGAAAACCCTTTTGGGGTGTTTGGAGAATGATGTTTACAAGAAAATAAATCAGGCTTTAGAGCCAATTAGCACTTCAGCTCTGGTAGCTTCATTTACAGCTGTAGAAATAAATAATAAACAAACAGAAAAAAAAAACTACACTGACAAATCTGTGCTGTTCAAACAAGTGTGGCATCAGTGAGACCAAGAAAAGGTGAGACAGGCCAGAGTGTGAAAAGCGTATGTCTCGCAACTCTGATATGACAGTAGCTGTGATGTGTTATTGTATAAACCCAGCAAGTGCACATACGACTCATCTTGCCCCCATGCCTGCACCAAGCACTGATGGTTCGATGAGATGACGGGCTGTAGAAGTGCAGTGCCATCATCCAGTGGGGTGAAGCAAAGACAATTTCTTTGATTGCCACAAAAACTCGAGTCACATCGTGAGACAATGTAATGCAGTGGCGTCTCTGCACAGCTGGCGGTCATTCTGGGCAAATCACAAATTTCCCTACGAATATGGAACGGCGGGAAAAAAAATGCAATGTGCATCATCAGCATTTGCTCTGGAATACATTCCATCGGATGTATAAAGGAATCGGGGGTGTTGTGTTTGTGAGGTGGCGGGGGGGGGGGGGGGGGGGGGATTAAAAAAAATAAGGAGAAGTTTTCCACATAACATCATTTTAAAAGTCAGATTTAATACCCATTTTTAGACCATTATTTTTCATTTCGGATGCCAGTGGAGCACCAAAGTATGATTCCTAATCCAAAAAAGTTTTTCAGCACCCCACCTCCCTCCACAATGGACGGCCTGTTTGGATTCCTCTTCCTATTTATGGTCTTATTATTCTGTGTGCCATCTCTGCTCTGATTGGTTTCCCGAAAAGTCTACTTTCAGATTGCTGGGAGGCAGAGATAGGCAGGAGGGGCGGAGATACCGCTGTGCAGGGTTGGGGGGGGGGGGGGGGGCTTGAAGCCCAGCTAATCAGAAGGTGTGGCACTAGTGTGAAAACAAACAAAAAAACCTTGTGCTTATGGCCAACTGGAAAAGCCCAGAGAAAAACAGGCACTAACCTCGTTATTTGATCTGGCGTCATCTAACACGGATATTCAACACTGTAACAACATTTATGGGTAAAAAATTGTGGAAAAAGCATAATATCTCTCCTTTAATTAAATGACCCAAGTAAGTCAAAAATCAATAGTACAACTTTGCAAATCTGCTGAAGCTTTTTATAAATCTCAGGCAACAAATAGAATATGTTTTATTCAAGAATGCGTGAAGTACTGTACATGCTTTACAGGAATCCATATTTCCTGAGACGTTTGTAGCCCTGAGCATTGAACAGAAAACCCAGGCTGGAAATTCTGCATTAACTCCTTAGCCTTGTGCATTTAGATTTAAAACAAAAGTGCAGACTTTAAAACAGACGTCTCCACAAAGTGAAATCACATGCTTTCATAATTAACATGCTAAAAATTAACATAGATTCGTTATCAAGCAGGAAATCCTAACTCGGGCTCCTGTTTTCTGTGTACAGATTTCTATTGACAGCATAGTAATAAAAATGAACATGATAATGAAGTGACTGCAGCGCATTCCAGGAAGAATGAGGACTGGTAGCGTGATTAATGAAATAAAACATGTTTAATTACACCGTCTCAAACCAAACAAGACGATGAAAGATCTAGAGCAAATCAAGCACTTAAATCTTACAATGCAACCAAAATTAAACCGAAAGTAAATTTAACGCTTTGATACTTGATCTTGATCTTTTTAATACTTAATCAGATTTATACTTCAACTTTTTTTTTTTAACTTCCCCTCAATTGTCTCTCTTTAAGTAAGTCTTATCCAATTCCCATCAATTACCTCCCTATCACATACAACCACCAGCCACCAGGGAGAGGCATAAGCAAATACAAGCCCCCTCCATGACACATGATGCTGCCATCTGCATCTTTATGAACTGCCACGCATGCACATTCAGGGGCGGCCTAACACACTGGAAGGGAAAACGCTATCTGCCTCTTTGTATGAATGAGCTCACAGATGCCCATATTTGGCTGGTGAGCACGGTAAGTGATTGCGAGGTGAGCCTATGCCATCCCTTTCTCCCGTGAGACCTTGGCCAATTAGCTTCCATGGACTCCCAGCCACAGATTGCTACGGCATCAATCTGGATGGTCCAGGTTCATAGCTGCACACGTTGTTGACCACATTTTTTTTAAATATATTTGCAGAATCGTTTATTTTATCCTCTTTAAAACCACTCTGACAGATAACAACGATATACTAGAACAAAAATTTTAATTTATTTGTTCAACAAAAATATCAACAGATGTAGTAATCTTACACTAAAAAATATGTACACCCCTGGTGTCAGAAGCTAGCATTTCCCCTTTTAGCAGAAATCTGTTCTTGTTGGTGTTTGCAATAATTTTTCCCCCAGTTCCTAAATTCAGCTTGACCTCAAAGACTTCCTTCAGTTTAAAGATGTTTGCATGTATTGCCCTTTTCAGTCCCCCACACAATTTCACATCATGGTGTTGAAATCTGAACTTTGACTTATCAGTGTATCCTCCTTAACCATTGTTCTACATAGAGAACTTTTTAGGCATTTTATATCTTGGCCATAAACTTTAATAGAAATAAAAAATAAATCAGGCAAACAAAAAACCACCACCAGACTCTAGATGGAGGTTTAAATAAGACAGGTTCCACCTACACAGGGTTCTAATGGTTCAATGGCACCTAATTTGAAACTCCTGAACTGAATTTTATGGACTTAACAGTATAAAAAATTTAAGGGGGTACTTACAATCTCCATGTGACTAATTCATTTATTTAAATTATAAAAACGACTTTTAAACGCCCATTTTTGTATGTACTATGTTGGAGTATGTCACCTTGATCGGTAGGTACTCCTGTCGGCTTGTTCAGATATGTCCAAAAATCCACATTACCACGGGGTGTAGTTATTTTTCGAATATGACTACACACAGAGACAGTAGGTGAAACACGGCCACTGTCCCAGATATTACTATCAGTAAATCTGCCTCATTTATTCCTCATAAATACTGCCTCATATAAATTATAAAATATCAATACGGCCCATGTTTTATAATTCTATTTGTATTGATTTTCTGTAAGCACACGGTTTAATTTCCCTGCTAAGACGAAGTTCGCTGGAAAATGGTTTTCTCCGGCAGCAGGTAGCACAGCTGAATCACAGTTTCGTGGACTTTGTTTCAATAAAAAGCTCAGATGATTGTCTGTATGTGTTTAATCCAGGATTTCTGGTTTCCACAGTTTGCTGGCTATGCAAAGTTGGATGAAAACGCTTGTCAAAATTTTTTTGAAGTGATGTTCAGAATATTTAGAATTTTCCTCTTCATACTCACTGAATATGAGCAATCGCATGTTCTGATTGGCTACTCAATGACTAGGATATCACGTCATATACCACTAGTACATCAAATTAAACAGTTGAGACTCTATGCTGAGCTAAAAGCTAACTCCATCTGGCCAGCCATTCATTCTACTTATTCTATTTAAAATAAAACAAAATTTACAATGAAAAAAAAATGCTTTATTTCTTATAATCCGGCAAGTGTGGATAGATTAAAAACGTTGTTATACTTCCTCTCATTGTATCTACTGATAGCCGGCTTGACTGCTAGTTCCATGCTAACCAGCTCTTCCGTAATGTATTTAATAGTAACAATGTAAATTAAATTGTTTTTAACAATCCAGTGGATTAAAAAAAATGAAATCAGTAATTTCAGTCACTCTGATCATATATGACGAATAGCCTTAGAGGCGATATGCGTCCATATACGATGAAAGGTCAAGGATTACATGATAAACGTAAAATTATGTCGACACACCGTATAACCGTGTAACTGTTTCACGGCGCATTTTGCCTTCCTTCATCTAAAAAATCTGAAAAGAAAAAGCCGGATGACTTTCAGTGTTCGTGTCAGCAGTGCAGAACCGTAAACTCTGATCTCCAGCTCAGGCATCCAACGTGTTTTAGGCAGATGCTTAAGGCGGACTACAGCGTCCCTCGAGTGGATAGACTTTGATCAGAAGCTTGTGTCTGGTTTCTTCAAAAGGTCATTCAATAAACATGTTGTTTAGACGGTTGTCTGGCTCAACATCCTACACTTCTTTCAAATCACAACACAAAAAAACAAGCTGTTTTTAAATTAAACATTAAACAAAAATAGATTCATTTCTTAGCTGATAAGTCTGAGAGTATTTCATCTTCAATGGAATTTCATCATTGTGTCAGAGTAGAAAACATGAACTGTGTGTCTTATCGACTCAACAGAGTCATGACGAGACTCCTAACATGCAGCACTTCCAGGAACGTATTAACGGAATCAGTATTAGGTGCTAGATGTTAGAAAACTGAAACAGCTGTCAGGAGAATGTGTGTTTCCAAATCTATAAAGAAAATGACGCATGGACAGGATATTTACATGTACGTGTATATCACTTTCATGCATGTCCCGAAAGAATGGACCAACCCTTCACCTCAATAACATTTACAATCAACAAAGCAAACATGGCCAGTTTAGGAGGTACTTTTATTACCCTTAAGATATAATCCAAACCTTGGTCACACCAAAGTTTCAAAGAAAGTGTCGTGTGTGTGTGCGTGTGTGTGTGTGTGTGTGTGTGTGTGTGTGTGTCACACCAAACTTCCGAAGAATTCCAAAAAAAGTTTGATGTGTGACCCACACAGGCCCCTTTCCCTGGAAGTTTGGTGTAACACACACATATGTGCTAATGGAGCAACAGCCAAACAGTGCGTGTTCTTGACTTCTGGAGGAGGAAGTGAAACGCACACACACAGAGAAATAGAGAGAGAAATAGAGAGAGAGAGACAGAGAGAGAGAGAGATAGAGAGAGAGAAATAGAAAGAGAGCGAGAGAGAGAAATAGAGAGAGATAGAGAAATAGAGAGAGAAAGAGAGAAATAGAGAGAGAGAAATAGAGAGAGAGAAAGAGAGAGAAATATATAGAGAGAGAAATAGAGAGAGAGACAGAACTAGAGAGAGAGAGAAATAGAGAGACAGAGAGAAATATATATATATATATATAGAGAGAGAGAGAGAAAGAGAGAGAGAGAACAAGAGAGAGAGAGCGAGAGAGATTTTGAGATTTTATGTCTCCTTTATTCAATCATTTTAGAAACATTTACATAAATACCATTAAAAAATGTGCAAAATCAGCCA
>JAOUQZ010000024.1:9630629-9665629 GCA_028564935.1 Neosilurus hyrtlii
AGAGAGAGAGAGAGAGAGAGAGAGAGAGAGAGAGGGAGAGAGAGAGAGAGAGAGAGAGAGAGAGAGAGAGAGAGAGAAAGGTTAACTGCATGCTAAAAGGGAATATTCCATTATTAAAAAAGGGAATCCATTGTTCAGGTATATTAGCCATAAAAATCAAACGCAGTTAGCAATTTAGCCAGACTGGGTGAAGAGAATGAAAGATTCGTATTCAGGAGGGTGGAGAATAAAATGGGAGTTGTAATAAAGGTTTATTTACTTTAAGTAAACAAAAGATTTCTGTGAAAGTCGTCTGAAACCTATCTAACTTCCAAAGTATCCCAATAGTACCAGGAAATTAGCGAGAAGACAAAAAGACCTTTGTACGTCATATCAGTCACACCCATTTCTTAAAAAGACTTTTTACTCACTTTCCAGTATAGCATAGTGTATATATCTCTGCTGCCATGGCAACGCCACTGATAAGCTTCATGTCTATACAGATTCATGTCTTTTCTTCTTTGTACATTTATGGCATTTGGCAGACACCCCTATCCCGAGCGACTTACGTCAATTATACAAGTGAGCAGTCGAGTGAGAGTAGCAACCTGGGGCAGCTTGGTGGTACTGGGGCAGCTTGGTGGTACTGGGTCTTCCACCCCCAACTTCATTATCAGTAACCACAGCCGCTTATGCAGAAATGCTACCAATAGATAATACATTAGCTGTGTTTTGGTTAGTTTTGTTAATCCCACCTCCAGTCCTTGATATAAGCCAAAATTCGGCCCTGGCTCTGAAACGACCTGGGAAATGTTTTGGTGGAAAATAAAGGCCATAGACATTAATAGATGCGCAGGCTTCAACGGATGTCTCAGCGCTATGTCACAGAATGTTCTCATGCATGAGAAAACAGGTTGAGTCTAATTAACAAACACACCGATAGTCTCGAGAGTCAGCATCACACTGCAATTTGATTCGTGGAATATTTAAAAAATGTAAAAAATAAGTTACAACAAGACTGATGAATGATTGATGGTTTAGTAAAACCTTTCACTGTTGCATTTTAAGGAAATTTTTTCAGAACTGACTGACACACACACACACACACACACACACACACACACACACACACACACACACACACACACACCTTTCTTTGGAAGTTTGGTGTGGCCAATTTAGCTGATATAAATGCAAGTCCCTACAGCTTCTGTCTAGACAACCACCAACTTTTGCTTCTAGCTGCTTCTGACTACATCAGTGTGTTTGTAAGTATGGCTGCTATTCTTGATCACATAAAAGGTTATTAAATGCTTACGCACAGTACGGCAAGTTACATTAATTGTATATGCATTTTAAAATTAATATTTTAATTTATTGTTCCGGTAACTAATATTATTTATTCCTTCAATTCTGATCACTGCGTGTAACAGCATGGATTTCAAGGTGCATAAATTTTTACTAAATAGAATTAATCAATCGCAACTCAACACAGCAACATAACTTTTGAACTAATGCTTATTTTACACATGACTGAAAATAAAATAAGCTAAATTGGCAAAGTTTTCAGGCACAAAACCATCAGAGCAAAAACCAGCAAGGCGATTAACAAAATATTCTTGAGCAGCCCTCCATTGGACCCACAGGCTTGAACATAGTTAGGCATCGATATGTATGTGGAAAAGAGCATAGGTTTAACACTGGGGTCAGTCACGCTGCTCATTGAAATGGGTGCAGGATTAGACCTGGACTCAAGTATGGGCACAGGAATCATGATGGAGACTGTGATGTTAGGCAGGAACTTGAGAGCTGGCATGAACGTGAATTTTTACAACATGTTATTAGCCTCTCCTAGGTAGGCAGTGGGGGAGTGAGCTGCACCTTCACTTCCTCTACCTTCATGGCTGAATTACCCTTCAGCAAGGTACCGAACCCCCAACTGCTCTCCGGGCGCCACAATGTGTGGCAGCCTAATGCTCCGAGTTGGTGACCACTGTTTGTGTGTTCACATTTAATTCACTTTCAGTGAAGTATCTTCATAAAGGATTAGAGAAGAGCAGAGCGGGGCATTCGATACCATTTCCCTTTACGGAAGCTGTCCAGGGTCCTTCTTCAGCTCATTTCACAGCTTTTCAATAGGGTTTCCATTTGCTGTCCACTGACCATTGACAACCAAACTTAAGTTTCCTAGCAGAAGCAGCCAATCCATGATGCTGTGCACTTTAATTAGGGTTTTAGGACCTTTAAATGAAAAACAGCCCCACAGAACCTCCGCCATATTTAAAAGCTGGGATAAGCTTTTTATTAAATATAGCCATCGTTCTTTTACACCAAACACATCTTTAGTCCTAAACGCCAAAACCTTTTTTTTTTTTTGTTTCATCAGACCTTAAAACACAGTTCCAGTCAAATTTGTAGTGGTGTCCACAAATTACATGCACTAACATTTGTGGTCAACTAACAGAAAATGCTTTCTTCTTGCACACCTTCCAATACTTAATTTTTTTTTTTAAATGGAGGTAGCGTCTGGTTTTATTTTTGGAGATTTGGTAACTCCAGGATTTTTACTTCGACTCAGTTCACCACCAGTGATCTCGTTCCAGTCCCCTCACAGCATGTGGGGGCAAAATGGCATATTATCCGCTACTTCTTAACTTTTTCTTAACTTGAGTTGCTCGGTCTGTACAGAGAAATCCCAGCCTTTCACAAAACACCTCAGGCTGAGATTTCTCTGTACAGACGCTTTGCTTAACCAATACACAGTTTATGTAAAGTACTGGGAGTAGCTCATGGTATTGTCTTAAACAAAATTTATTATCAAAACATGATTTTTATCAAAACATATTTTCCTTTTGTAAGTTATTAAAACCTGATTTTTTTTTTGTTTTTTTAAGAATTAGCGATATCATGTCATACCTGGCAGATGTTGTTGTCATCGGTGGAAGAGAAGGAAGTCCTTTTGAATTTAATGGCATTGACAATGGAGCCACATTGAAAAAAATCTTGGTGTGGGTCACTGACAGGCAGGTGAAATCCATGAAAGTCTGGTTTACTGATGGCGAGTCCAAGCAGTTTGGCAACCCTGCTGGGACTTTTAAAGAATTCGTTTTTGAAGATGGAGAGCATTTCAGCTCCCTTTCACTTTGGTCACGTGATGATGGACAACGTCTGGGAGCCATCAAATTCAAGACAAATCTCTCCCGGGATTTCTTTATAAGTATACAGGCAAGACTGAAAGAAGAAATTCCAGTTGATGTCGCTTCTGGGATCTGCTTGGGAATCAGAGGACAATCAGGGGCGGATATCGACTGCTTGGGCTTCATGTTCATTAACACCATCTTGTCTACCGAGGTAAGAGATGTCGAGTATCCCACACTTCATGATTTGATTCCCAATGTGGTTGTCAGGGAGATCAAGTCCATGTCCTACCAGAATTGCACCAGTGAAACTCAAGAATATAAAATCGAAACCTCGAAGAAAATCACCGAAACATCCTCCTGGTCCATTACTGCCAAACTGGAATTCACAATCAGCTTGAAACTGAAAGCAGGAATTCCACTAATTACAGAAAACGGAGCAGGATTCGCATTAAAAGTTGGAGTTGTGGGTACATATTCTTCAACCACCACTACCGAGAGGATGGAGCTCTTCTCATTTCCTGTTAAAGTCCCTCCAGGTAAAACCTTGGATGTGGACATCACTATTGGCGAGGCGAACCTGGATCTCCCCTTCAAAGGCACCGTCTATATTACCTGCTACAACGGCAGCGTGCTGAAGTTTAAAACCAGTGGAATCTACAAGGGTGTCACTTACACTAAAGCAAAAGTAGCTGTGAGGGAAGCAAACAGAAAGATTGGAGAGGCCCCATCAGCTCAGAAATAAATCTTCAGCAGTTGAATATGAAGAATCTCTTATATCAGATCATCTGAATTAATAATGCATGATGTTAGCTTGGAATAAATGATCTGCTTGTGGTTTTAATTATTAGCTTTTCGTAATCATAAAAGTATTTCTGTTAGATTTTTCTACTCTCATAAGCATTTCTTTAAAAAAATATTCTGAATAATTAATAAATCTTATTTCATTTGTTTTCTTCCTTTTTTTTTTGGGATATAAAAATATACCAATTAGAATTTAGTTTAAATTTCATTTGCCTGTAGTGTGCTGTGAATTTTACTTGACTATTACCTTTGTATTGATCAGAAACATTCTAAACTGTAAGGATCTTCAGCAATAAAATCAGTCTTAAAATTCTCACTCTGTCGTTTTGAATCCTTTTTTTTTTTTTTTGCCTACAGTGTGATGCATATCAATACATATCCTGTCTGTTTTATGTACTACACACTTCATTCGATGTTACCCTACAGGAGTGTGTGTGGTGAGGATGTTGGGCTCATGATCGAGAGGTTGTGGGTTCGAATCTGTGTTACACCCCCGACGTGCTAGGACCCCTGGGCAAGGTCCATCCACCCAGCAGTATAAACGGGAATCTAGCATCCCATCCTGGAGACTCCTAGTTACTTCATTCTACAGAAACCAGGATAAGCTCCAGCTGTGCTGAGAAATTAGGGTCGAGTATAAGAAGCCCAACAGACTTACCCTCTGAAATTAGCATGTAGTGCAGTAGCAACATAACACAATCAACAAGTATGGACTATTCTATTTCTTTACATTTACTATTACAGTTTATATAGTTTAAATGTTTAAAAGAAAATTTGAAATAAAAGAGTTTAAACCTACTGAAGGAAAAATGTTTTGATCTGGTGACGTAACCAAGGACTCATACACTATTTAAATAGATTTAAATGTGGTAACTCTGTTTTACACTTAAGTTCATTTTTGGTTAGACGACACCCATCTTTGATGAAGATTCTAAAACATCAGGACTGTCCACATCTGGCCATAACACCCTGTGCAATACTGAAATCAGTAACTACTAATTAATTTCTCACAGTTATTACTGGTTGCTTTTTAGCTAGAGAACACTTTACACTTTTCGCTCTGCCAAAAAAAGTCACGCATGCTAATATTTCAGCCTTAATATTTCAATATTTGGCATTGTTGCTTTAGTCGGCCAGGTCAAGGCTCAGCAACATTAAAATGAATTCAGCTGACGACCTGAAATGTACTGAATGGGCAGGTGGACTTTTTCTTATAAAAATAAGAAAATAAAATAAGGGCTCAGATAGTGAAAGGGTTTCAGGGAGCGTGAAGAATCACTTTCACATATGTATCGGCACCCCAGAGTCCTGATCTCAATCTACCGAAAGTCTTTGGGGTGTGGCGGAGAAGACTTTACGAAGTGATTCGATTTTCCCGTCATCAAATCAAGGTGTCGGTGAAAAATTAACTCAACTCTGGATGGAAATAAATATTGCGCTGTTGCTTAAGTTTGTTGAAACAAATTCACTGTAATTAAAGCTAAAGGTGCTCTAACAGAATATCAAAGTGCACAACGTTTTTTTGTTTGTTTGTTTTGTTCGGTTGTTTTTATATAGGGTATACGTAGCATACAATGTGTGGACCACACTTTTTTTATATTTACAGAATATATTTTTAAATAGATCATATTCAAGTGGATGCTTGATTATCATCGGCCTCCTGATGAAACCTGCTATCTCCATTTCAGGAATGACAAAAATGTAATGAATGTACAGTTAATAATTAAACAGTGACATATTTATGGGTGAATTTGCCCCAAAACAGCTTTATGGAGCCACCAGCTCTTTCAAGTAGACACAAAGTGGTATGTTATTTTTTTATTCATGCATAATCACATTTTGACCAGAACTGGAGACAGCAGGTAGCACCAGGACGCCAACGTTATGTAAATGAAAGATCTCCTGCAGTCGGCTGTCAAATAATCCAGATCTATTTGTCTGTCAATATCCTGATACCATGAAACCATCACCTGTCAGTCTGAGGTGAAAATAGTCGAGGAAAGCAATTGAAATCAGGAGAGCACTTCCAGCTAATTATCCTGCAGTCAAAGTTTTAATGATGATTAGCGGATGATCAGCAGCGTCAGGTGAATTCACGAGCGGCGCTCTAGCATCAGAAACATCAGAGAAAGCCCAGCATCCCTGAGCACCATGTCTGACACGGGAACAGCTCCGGAGGATAATATCAACACAGATGGACAAGAGGACGGTTGAGGTTTTCTGAGCAGGAGTCTAAACCCATTACCATCCAGTGATCTGTATTAGATAGAGTCCTAGCTCTAGCTCTGAGTTTATGCTAATGAAGATATGAGACCGCCAACTGTAAGAAGTTGTGTTTTTCTTCAGACGTGTCGTGTAGCGACAGCTGCCGAGAAAAAACTTTCCCTTTCTTGTAATTATGTCATCATTGTGATTGGTTGATGATTGTTTTGTGTGTGCTGTGGAGTGCTCTTTAAAGTTTTACAGGCGGCGAGGGGGGGCATCACTTAATATCACACAGGTGCTTTCACAATCAAAATCTCACCTGTTCTTTTTCGTGTTTTTTTGTGTGACACTTTGAGAAATTCGAGAAGCGTCGGAGACGAAAGTTCGGTTTGAGGGAAGAAGTAGGTAATAATCTTCTGACTGTAACTTCTGCAATAATTTCAATCAGCTTGGAGTACTCGAGCGCATGCTAATGTAAGAAATAGAAAGTAATCAAGAGTAAGATGGGGTGATGAAGCAAAGTAACTGCCTTAAGTTAATTTTCCTGTTACAGCACGTCCTGATGCTTTAATTCCCTTATACTGTAGAATAACACAAACTATCAGGGATGATTTTTTAAAGAACGACGTCAAACTTTTATCCAATTTTAGCTACATTTAATGTTGCATAACAACCATGAAGCTTGTAGTTCTTTTTACTTACATTAAAGCATCTTTTAACGCACAAGAATATTCATAGTACCCCTCACCAGTCTCTCGTTTCACTTTTCTAACTAGAAATGCACTCAGAGAGTGCAGACCTCTACCGAGGTAGTGCAATCTCTTCTTTACATGGAATAAAGTGCCCTCTTGTGGGCCCATATTTCTGAGCTCTGTATCTTTTTAAATGCTAGTCATTTACACCTCATTGTCCTATTTCGCGAGGTTAAAAAATCCATTAAATCCCTCCCAGATCCGCACCCAGATCACACCCCAAATTTATTCCGTTCTACGTTGGCCCAAAACCCACATTTGTTTAGAAATTTGTGGAAATCTTTTCATTAGTTTTTTAGTTATTGTGGTCACAAACACACACCACACACACTGTTGCTGTCTGTTACAAAGCACCGGCACTGGAGACTCCTTCCAAAAAATGTATCTATTCATTTGCTGAAACCTTTAATCCTTCTAGGAGGCTGGAGCCTATCCCAGCCGACTCCTTGAGAAGGCAGGGTACACCCTGAACAGCTCATCAGTATATCACAGGGCAGTATATCACATTCAAACTCACACTCACACCTAGGGGCAATTTGAAACAGCCAATTAGCTAAATGTGCATGTCTTTGGACTGTGGGAGGAAACTGGAGTACCTGGGGAAACCCACGCAAGCACAGGAAGAACATGCAAACTCCACACAGAAACATCCTCTCAGAGCCCACAACTTGAACCCGACCTTCTTGCTGTGAGACAAATGAGCTACACCACCGTGCTGCCTCCTAGCCTTTTTCTAGAAGCCATCATAGACAACTCAAGATCTTCTGACCAATCAGATTACTGTTTGAATACGAACATTATTTTGGCTAATTTGGCTCATGCTTCATTCAGCCACCTCTCACAGCTGACGACTCAAGTGCATTTCTGTTAAAGTGTGTTTATTCATTCACATCCCCACAGCTCGGCCTCTTTGTCATCTTATTCTTTCGCTCTGGACCACCTGGTATTTTTTTTTTCATGCAATCTGCACAAGGCACGAGAGTCCTCAGACACTGGCCTGTTATTGCGAGAGCACGTTTCTGCCCTCAGCTCTCTTCCGGCAAATGCAACACAGCTCCAACATGGTGGCAGATGTCAATGTGAGTCAATATGAAGCTCTCAGACAGATCTTGCTCCCTCACTCTCACCGCCTACATCTTCAAGCTGACACACGGAGAGCGGCGTGTCTTAGAAAAAGAGAAGAAAAAACGGGGGGGGGGGGGGGGCGGCAGGGTTGGAAACACTAGCCAATGTCAGACTAGCAGCAGCAGAAAGGCAAAACAAAAAGAGAAAGCGGTCAGAGGTGTGTCTTGCTGTGTTTGAACAAGAAAAGTCCCCAGTTCAGGAGGCTTCCGTAGCATAAAGTGGCCAAAATAGATGCTGCGAAGCCTGGAGGTTGACTGGATAAAGATAAAGGTGCAGCAGACACAGACAGGTGGACAGCTTCGTTTGACATCACGCTCTTTTCTTTTGATCTCAGCAAGCCGCCTGAGTTTCAACACCATATAAAGCTCCAGGGAATACAGAAGAAAGAAAAAAAAAGGAAAGAAAGCATTTTTTTCTTAAACCATACTTTTTATCCAATGACTGATTTGATTCTTTAGCTTTCAGTTGTTGGTAGTTTCTCAAGATAAAACACAACGACTAAAAGTAGCTTCACCGCCTCTCCTGCTTCAGCTCTAGAGGATAACTTCTTTTTCTCTTTTCTTTGAATGAAGTGTTTAGAAGAATATGCCTTATAAAATTTCAGTACATTTTTTTGACTATAATTTCCACCCACCAACTACTATGGTCATAAACTTTGGGTAGTGACCAAGGGTAACACCGAGACCTTGGTCTTTGGGTAGGACCAAGATCTCGGATACAAGTGGCTGAAATGAGCTTCCTTCGCAGGGTGGCAGGTGTCTCCCTCAGAAATAGGGTGAGAAGCTCGGTCATCAGGGAGGAGCTCAGAGTAGAACCGCTGCCCCACCACAATATGAGGAGCCAGTTGAGGTAGCTCAGGCATCTGATTAGAATGCCTCCATAACGCCTCCCTGGTGTGAAGTTTCGGGCATGTCCAACCGGAAGGAGACCCCGGAGTCGACCCAGAACACGCTGGCGGGACTGTGTCTTTCGGCTGGTCTGGGAACGCCTCAGTGTCCCCCCAGAAGAGTTGCAGGAAGTGGAAGATTCCTATTACATACTTCCACTGCCACCCAGGGCGTAAGAGGAGCAAGCACATGACCCCTCCATGATATGTAATGTTGCCACCCTCATCTTTACGAACTTCTCTGCATGCGAATTCAGGGGTGAACTAATACATTTGGAAAAAAAATAAATGCCTGCCTCTTTTTATATGACTGATTTCACAGACAGCCATGATTGGCTGCTGATCGTTGGAAGTGACAGTGAGGAAAGCGCATTCCATCCATCCATCCCTCCCCCCAATGGACTCCCAGCTGCGAATGGCTGTGGTATCAACCTGGATTCGAACCTGCGATCTCCTGGTTGTTAGGTTGATAGGTTGAGCTACAGGTCAATTCTATCAGCAAGCATTAAGAGGCGAGGAGACAACAAAAAAGGGCTTTGACATGTACCCACAGTCCATTGTACAGTAGTTCCTGGGAGGAGGCTTCATGAAGATGGGCATGAATCATTAAAATGTCAAACCCATGAAGCCCTTAGAGGCCAACTTACTTTTCATAAAGCACTGTTCAATATAGCAATGACAGCTAATGAGGAATAAACTGGTTTACAAGGACATGTGAGCCCTTTTCATGACTCCAGCCCCGAATCATAACCTCAACTCGAAGTCTGATGCTCCAGCACAGTCCCGTTTTTCATTCCAGGTAAAGAAGTCAGGGAAACAGTCAGATCCGGACACCAAATGTTCTGTACACGAAAGATTGCAACCAGTCACTGACATGAAAGCAACTGTCACTTCAACTAGGAATGATAACGGACTGATCTACATCACAGGAACAAGGTCTGACAGAGACCCAGAGTAATCCATTATTACTGACACACAGGGACTCTGAGAAGGGAATACGCCCATGGAGGAAAATAGAGCCGATTTTCCATGAGGGGCCAAAGCTGTCATTCCTGAGCCGTGGGGACAAAGTCACCTTACATCCTGAACCTGGACAAGTGACGTGATGTGCAAAAGGAGGACTGATGGGAGGAAATTTGGCAGAGTGCCCTTGGGATGCACACTGCACGGCCGAAGTTCCGTGTCCTTATGCCGGTACAGCAGTAATCGTTTGTATATAGTACACGGGGAGGGTACAATCTGATTGGTCGCTATCATAGCATAATGGATAGTATCCACCTTGCAAATTTGTAAATGTATAAACAAAAGGGACCTTCACATTTTTCAAAGTGTTCAGTGTTGAGTTTTGAATGACCGCTTCCAAAATCTAAAACTAATCCATAAACCAAAAGAATTATTTTAGTTTACTTTTTAATGTTCCTGATTATCACTGAATATCTACTAAGCCTGAGGGAAATAATCATTTATTCACTGTTATCCTGCGCTAATACTGATGATAAATACTAGCTTTATAGCATCCGTTTCTTCCCATCTAATACAGCCATTAGCACATCCGCCTCTCAGCAATCCTGAGTTCAAGTCCTGGGATTGGCGTAGGCGTTTTCTGCGTAAAGTTTGCACGCATCGCGCTTGCCTGCATGGGTTTCACCCAGGTAGTCCGGTTTCCTCTCACAGTCCAATGACCTGTCCTTTACGCTAACTGGCAGTTTCAAATTGCCCCTAGGTGTGAGTGTGAATGGTTTGGGTGTTAGGCCTGCGATGGACTGGTGAGCTGTTCAGGGTGTACCCTGCCCTCCCCTAGAGTGAGCTGAGATGTCTCCCCACAAGCCTGGTATGATTAAGTGGTTTAGAAAATGAATCAATGGATGAAAAATACAGCTATATTTATACTTTTACGTTTATTGTTGATGGAAAGTCTGAATCATCAACACTGGAGAAAAAAACCCAGCTAAATAAGAGACCATCTGAACAATAACATGTTAGAAAAAGAACACGAATATAAATTTGTTATTTGCCTTTTTATCAGAGCTGCTGTTACGGAAATGTAATCAACGCCATCTGACCAATCAGAACGGAGAACTGGACAGCACTGGGATTCAACAGAAGGTAACTAAGAGTTGTAAATCCCTATTAGTGTGTGTTATGATCTGAACCGGCTCACCCTGGTCGTTCTCTTGCCTCTTTTTATCTCCTCTCGTTTTCTCTGAGAATGCCTTCATCCCTCCTCTGTAAATAATTTAGACGCTCTGTATCTCGTGTTGCATTTTACAGTAATGCGGTAAGGGCGTATGGATTTCACGGTCGACATCGTTCATAGGGAAGGGCGGGTGACAAATAATGCAGTCGTTCCTGTCGGCATCTGGGATGCCGCTTGCTTCAGAATAAACAACGGATCTTTTTATTCTGGGTCACGCAGTGCGCTGAGCTTAGCTGGTGTAGCAATGCTAGGTGCTACTGTGCTAACATCATGACTTATTAGTGAAAGATTGATTGACAGTAGCCATATTTGTTGTATATTATACTACCATAATTTATTGAATTAATGAGAATGTGTCCTCTTCATCCTCATCCTCTCCAAGGATAACAGACATCGCCATGTACTTGTTTCTGATTGGTGGAAAGCCGTCATATAACTGATAATATTCTTCTCGATTATTGCATCACTGCCATCGGATAATTTGAATGATTATTGCACCATTGGCAGGGACAAAGAAATAATGTGTTTACCTTAAAAATATTTTAAATGAATTACAAAAAATTTTACTTTCATATGACGTGAAAAAATATTTGGCCCCAGGCGGGGTTATCTGCCTCAGCTGGAAGCTCTCGACCGAATAATTGTCCATATCATACTTCTTGTCATTCAATGATTGCTGATTATCCGCACACAATCTCTGGATAATGTTTGAATCAGTTGGAAAAATAAACCCTGTTTTAGTTTGCATCTCTTATGTTTCCATGTTGTATATATTACATGAATTGTTTGCCACAGGTAAAGTGGCTATCTGGTCTGTCTCGGAACCGCCATATCCACTGAGGTTCTGGTGTATCGATGTTATTCATACTGAAATATGGTACTTGGATAAGTTATATTGCATATACTATATACAGACATGCTAACCACTATGCCACCATACGGCCGCCTTTCAGAGCCTTTTCTGGCAACCCCACCCACAGTTCTTGTCCCAAACAAAAACATCACACAGAAACCTGTTGATTTTAGATCTGAATACTGCAACTAGATCCATCTGATATCAGGCACATGCATGTATGCTAGGGAGCACAGCTACGTCCCCCCTTCAGCCTGCGCCTAATTGTAGCACCGGTCCTGCCCACTTTCTGCTTTAGTCCGTTTAAAACAAACTTCTAGGGTTCTGATTAATAAAAAAAAAACAATAAATAACTGTTATTAGGTTCTGATGAGCTCAACCCGGTCTTCAGGGCTGCTACCGAGTGTAAAATTACTGATCTAAGCACTAAGCATTTAGCTACAATTATTATCAGGAGAGTATACGTCTTCTCCGTAATTTTATAGCACTTTTCTGAGTAACAATGGGAAAATAATTGCCGATATTGACCGCTGTGTGGTGAAGAATTCAGAAAAGCTGTACTAAATTATAGTGTGCTTCTTAAATCTCACACAAGTTTAAAAAAAAACACACACACACACACACACACACACAAAGGAGCAGCGATGGAGGAAAGGAACAGTATGTGCCCTTCATTCCTCACATAGCACACCTTCCCAACCATCTCACACCTTTACACACACACCAACTACCCACCCCAACCCTCAGCATGACATCCATCACCACTCAGCGAGCTTCAGCGACCCTGACATATTTGTCAATGGGCATTACTGCACAGGGTCTGGAGTGCTCTCGGGCCCCTCTCTGGATTTACCTGGGCCAAAAAAATAAATAAAAACACTCTCGATGTTTATTGGCAGATTGACGAGAACGAGAAAGGAAAGCCTGGGCGAGAGAACGTCGAGTTTAAAAACAGAAACACAGCATCGGTCAAATGTCAGTCAAGGCGGCTTGAGCTCCTCACACACCACAGCTGACGGCAAATTGGATTATTTTCCTTCACCACCAACATTTACAGCATTTAGAGCGACTTACAATTATCATTTTTATACGACTGAGCAATTGAGGGTTAAGGGCCTCGCTCAAGGGCCCAACAGTGGCGATTGTGGGGATTTGACCGCTGACTTTCGGATCACTACCCCACCGACTTATCCTCCAACATACCACTGCTATAAGAACATGATGTTGATACTGAACACGGCTGTTTTACATATATTAAAAAAAGCCTCATTTTTGTTTTGTTTTTAATCCCTCTTAATGCTGGTGTCAGACATAATAAGGAAGATGTGGCCTATTTCTGGGCTTCAAAAAAAAAAAAAAAAACTTAGGGATTTTCCTAACTAAATTGCAAAGGACCAGAAAAAAAGAAAAAAAATTCACATCCCTGTAATTAGCCATGCAAGACACGCTGTACATCACAGCTCCGAATACGCCTCATTATAACAAAAGAGGTTTTTTTATTATTATTATTATGTAGATGTAAAAGCTCTCTCCTCAGAACGCACTTTTGTTCATTAATAATATAATCTTGCTTATGTAACAGGCGTGCAACAAAAATAAAACCTGCTGTGCTCCCACTTGACCTCAGCGCATCAAAGACAGAGGACGGTTAATCCAATCGCTGCGCTCTTAAACGCGGTGTATTCGGGAGGGAATCCAAGCAAACGATGCTGACCCCGGAGGGTGTAAACATCACGATTCAGTCCGGAGAACGCTTTCGCTAGCTTTTTCACTGAATCCTGGTATGTGACTAAAACCAGTCTCCATATCCAGAAATATTCCGGGGTTGAGGGTTCGAACCTTTCTAAAGCCGCATGCACACAGGAAGCGATAAGCAACAAGCGCCCAAGCAAGAGTCAGTCATTCCCGAGGCATTATTTTCTCGAGCCACGCGAAGTGAGAGGCTACGAAGTTTAACTGAGCTGAATTTTCACTTGATTGATTTGAGAGAATCAGGGCATTGGTGGTGCAGGTGCTTAAGGCTCTGGCTTACTGATCCAAAGGTCAGGGGTTCAAGTCCCAGTACCACCAAGCTTCCACTGTTGGGCCCTTGAGCAAAGCCCTTAACCATCAAGTGCTCAGTTGTATAAAAATGTAAGTCGCTCTGGATACGCCATAAATGTAAATGTGAATGAATAGTTAGTACAATCAGGTAGTTCGCGCGGGATCAGGGTTGGAGTTGGAATGCCGGTTCACCTCTGAAAGGCACAAAACTGTCTGCCGTGATACCGAGGCTTTATATTTCACAATGCTACAGACCCACGAACGTCTTGATTGGTCAGTCAGAGCAAAGTATTCATGAGCCGTGTAATAAAGAATATAAACTAAATCTTCTGACCAATCAGAACTGTGGATTCAGCGCTGCAGTGTACTAAACCTAATTAAAAGTAGTAGAAGCGAGATGCACACAGGAAGTCTGTAACCTGAGATCAGGACCAAAATACTTTGAGTTTGATTTGACTTTGCTCAATAGCAAAAGAACGAAATTTGAAATGCTCTGGGACACAAAGGGAATTCCCATTAATTCGCCCTTCCTAATTGATAATCAGAAATGTCTTGTTTCGAGAGTACGCCTTTCACCGGCAGCTGTTTCTGATATTATTTGGCAGCGTGACGCTTTTCAAATGTACCTTTGCCAACTACTGTAACTTCGGGGAAAATAATATTGGCCCAGGCGTCAGACAGATTGAGCTAACGCTGGCCTTCTGCCATCCGTGGGAAGGTGGAGCAGGGGACCCAATTATTTAGCAAAACATCCGTAAAGACGCTCCGCTTCTAATGATGTGACACTAGCAAAACACACAGGCTTCTGGGAAAAGTGTGTGAGTGTGCGCGCGAGTGTGACAGAGTGTTTGCCGCTTAAAAACATCCTGTCTCTTCGTACATCTCAATGTACAATCCCAAAAAATAGAAACAAAACATGCGCATCTCCACGACGTACCTGTTGTCACTGCCTGTTCTTTCACACAGACTGAAAATCCCAGTAAGAGTTGCACAAGTGCACGCAGCCGTAATAGCATAAATATATGATTACGTTACTCTACAGCTTCAGAAAGCTTTTTGATCGCGGCGGGGGGCCGAGACTGGATTGGAAAGATTTCCAGCCCCCGTGCTCGAAGGTACCGCCACCTGTCACCTGTCCACTAACACAGCAAGCAATCATCCAATTTCAGCCACCGCACGCCTGCAAAGGTCAGCCACAAAGTGCTTTCTGCTTTTCCGCAGGGAAAAAGAAGGAGAGTGAGTGAGAAAAAGACAGCTATTACAGCTTCTTTCAAAATTTCACTAGGATGTGGCTGAATGTGGTAAACGGAGTAAACCATAGGGTGTCAACATGAGGGTCACGTGGGGTCATATGGGGTTATCTGAGATGCCGGTGGAGTGGCAGGAGATTTTTTTTTTGTTTTTTTGTTTTTACCAAGAATTTAGTTTTTAAGTGTAGCTCTGTGCATAATAAAATATCATTTATGAAATTTGTATTAATAAATACAACTGTCTATAATTATAATTGTCTTTATTATTATTATTATTATGTATTCATTCATTCATTCATCTTCTGAACCGCTTATTCCTACTCAGGGTCGCGGGGAGGCTGGCGCCTATCTCAACCGACTCTGGACAGGGTACACCCTGGACAGCTCACCAGGCCATCGCAGTATTATTATTATTATTATTATTAAATTATTAATTGATTTTCTAAGCCGCTTAATCCTAAACAGGGTCAAGGGGAGGATGGCGCCCAGCTCAGCCGACTCCCATCTCAGCCAACTACACCTTAAACAGCTAGCTAGACCATTGCAGGGCTATTGCTTGCTTGAGTTTCCTCCAGGTACTCTGGTTTCCTCCGACAGTCCAAAAAACATGCACAGTAGACTAATTGGCTGTTCCAAATTGCCCCTAGGTGTGCGTGTGAGTGTGAATGGCGATGTGTGTTGGCCCTGCAATGGTCTGGCGAGCTGTTCGGGGTGTACCCCGCCTTCGCCCAGAGTCGGATGAGATGGGCACCAGCCTCCCCGCAGCCCTAATTAGGATTAAGAGGTTCAGAATGAAGAAATAAGTATACATACATACATAAATACATATATATATATTTAGTTACTTAATTACTTGGATCCTTTTCAATCCTTTTCTATTGGTGAAGGTTGCTTGGTCGAGTTCCATAATTTTATCCACAATTAAAGGTTATATTATTCGTTTTTTACTGGTATACATAAAAGGTGGAGCGGTGGTGGCCTGGTGGTAGGGTGCTGGATTACTGATCCCAAGGTTGGGGGTTCAGGCCCCACTATCACCAGGTTGTCACTGCTGTCCCTCCAGTGCAGCCAACTGGGTTATCAAAGGCCGGCCATGTCTCTCACTGTCTGTAGTGAACCATTGCTGATTTTCGTAAAGAGTAGCTGCATTGCCGTCAGCGTGTTTCTGCCCTGCGATGGCCTGGCGAGCTGTCCAGGGTGTACTCTGCCCTCTTCCAGAGTTGGCTGAGATGGGCGCCAGCCTCCCTGCTTCAGAAAATTAATACTTGACATAAAAGGTGCCACAGCCCTTATTTAACTTATTGTATACAGAAATAAAATGTATTATTATTACATATTTATTAAATCAGTGCAAGAAAGCACAGAAGAAAATGCTCCACACCCGGGTATGTGGCTGAACAGTGAAGGAAATATTCTGAGAAATTAAACCAACAATCCCACATGCTAGCCTGTATTCATGGTGGCAGAGTTCAGTTCTCTTGTGTCCATTAAATCAAATCTGCGTTCAATGTTACAGTTAACAAAACATTTGATTTTATTTTTTTTGGGGGGTCATGTCACTTTTTTAATCGTGTAGTGGTTAGAAAAGGTTGAGAACCGCTGCAGTAAACACCCCTGAACACCGAACACGCCATCTGATGTACAGATGGTGGCATCAACCATGCCACTCATTTCAAATTAAAATGCAATCATCTGGTTTCGTAACATGCGCCGAGCATCGTAAGTGTCAAAAAATGGAGTGTAGGTGATACATGTCAGTCTTCTGACCTTATATCACGAGATTGCTACAAAATCACAAAATAGAAAACGTGTGTGTGGTTTAATGGGGTAAATGAGATCGTGAGCGAGGGAGCGATGGAGATCTGATTTCATCATCATCAGTGGGAGTTATGTTGCCTGGCATAGACATCACTCAAGTTTCAAAACAAAAACAAAAGCAGGTCTTTGTATTATACTGTTAGGTTTGTCTTCCAGGCATCCGTGTTTTTTTTTTTTTTCCATGAGAATATAAAGACAGGAGCACCCTGCCGGCTTCAGAAAGACAGCAAAGTGAGATGTGCGAGAGATAAGAAGCACTTCAGGCACTTTGGGCTTGCACTCAGAGCAAACTGTGAGCTAATCAACACACACTGATCATGAGGTGGTGTTCAGGACGCCCTGTGGTTCTAGCGGTCATGTGCTTCATGAAATATTGAAAAGTGCGAAGTGTTTGTTGTTGACTTTGATCCCTCGGCTGCTTACCTGTCCGTCTTCTGCGCCTCAGCCGTTGCTTCACATCAAAGCTGTTTTTATTTTCGACAGGACTTCGCTTTAACCCTCGTTCAAATTCGCACCTTTTATATTTATGCTAACGCTGCGTTAGCAATCACGACATCACCACAGCTGCATGCTTTCGTTTATTTATTAACCAGCTTTTGTGCAGTCAGCCTGAACCTGACAGGGGGGCTTGGTTTGATCCCTAAATAGCCACAGGTATTTATTGCACCGCTGCATAATACCCTCTGATTTCATGAACCAGGTCTTTAACGACGTAGGGAATGTAATTAAGGAATTCGCACGTTGCGGCGCAGACTGGAAGCCAGCACCTGCAGACGGATCGTGTGGATGCAGTCGACTTGGTGGAGACGCTACCCTCCTTGTGCCCCAGGGATGATTTGATTTTGGAATGTGAAGGTCAAAGGTCAAGGTCAGAACAGGGTCACAATTTTTTTAGGATGACCATTTCCCATGTTAAAGTTGAAATTGCTTATAGCTCAGAAACAAACTGACGTAATGACCCACAGACATAAAGAAGGAAGGAAGAGCATACTTCCGTCTGACCTTGAGTGACCTTGATAGGTCAAACTCAAGGTCAGAGGATTTGGAGTGCTGATAGACATGCTGTTACTATGAATTATGAATGGGAAGCCATATATGGTCTCTTATATTTTAGATAAGACAGTAACCTTTAACCTTGAGTGACCTTCAAAGGTCAAATCCCAACTGTGTCATAAATCCTTCAAACAAGAGAGGTTTCTTCACTAATTTGGGTCACGTCCAAGTACTATAGAACATATTGTACGACAAGCACATGGGTAATTAAAACCAGAACCCATAGAGGGTCTATTTGTTATATTATTCATGCTGCATGACGGATGGACCTGACACTCTATGACTGCACCTCGGCTTTTGTGATCTCGCATCAGCATTACATGTTTTTTTTAAACAGAGGCAAAAATGCAGTGTTGAAAACATCTTGAAAGTAACTTTCATCTATATGAACAGTTATAAAGGTTACAGCTGGCGCTGTACAATGGGCGTGGCTAGTCCTTGTATATGTTCTTGAAAGGTCGAAAACCAATATTTATTATTATTTGGGCTGTCGTGCTAACACCAATTACAAAAAAAACAACAGTGATGGAGAAATTATCAAATTTTCAGAACCGACAGTTGTACGGTCTTACCGAGCTGCATCTTTCATAATGCATCATTTTGGCCGGCCCCAGGCAAAGAAGTGTGACTGACAGGCATGAGGTATAAAAATCCTGCTTATTACATCTTTAAGTGAACAGTGAGAGAGAAGCATGAAGGGGTAAAAGGGAAAATAAATAAATAAAAACAAAAAATCCTCACTGCGCTGACAGATAGCCGCTGCTGCTGTGAACATCTGTTAAGATAAACAGCTCCTGAATAAAAACGAGTGAATTCATTCCCCATCGTACTGAAAAGAAAAGAAAAAAAAAAAAACAAGTGTGATTAAAAAGTGTCGCGACTACTCACTTATGAAACCACCGGTGGCAAGACGGAGCGCTTCGTCTGTTTGTCAAAAACACTTTAAAGAACGCGTGAATCGCTGTGTACTTCCACCAGATCCTCTTATAGAACATTTTGAAGAGAAGCAAGAAAATGATTTCAATAAATAAAGAAATAAAGTGAAACATGTTCTGTATTACTTCATGCCAAAGTTAAAAATACCTTAAACTACACACACTGTGATATTTAATGGGCGGCACGGCGGGGTAGTGGTTAGCACGTCCGCCCCGCAGCAAGAAGGTCTTGGGTTCGATCCCACATTCGGAAGTTTCATGTTCTCCCCGTGCTTGTGTGGGTTTCCTCGGGGTACTACAGACTCCGTTTGAAATGACCCCTAGGTGAGAGTGTGAATGGTTGTATGTGTTGCCCTGTGATAGTCTGGCGAGCTGTTCATGGTGTACCCCACCTTCGCCCAGTGTCGGCTGAGATAGGCTCCAGCCTCCCCGTGACCCTAATAGAATTAAGCGGTCTGGCAAATGAGTGAATGGGTGAGTGATATTAAACGTTTAAATATGTTTATTTGTTTATTCAATGTTTAGAAAGTTGTGTTTGTTTTTACTTATTTTTTGTAAACACCTATTTGTATTTTGTTTATATAATGTCTGAACATTTGTTTGTGCTTATCTCTTTGAGTTTATTTTTTTAGAGAATACTTATTTATTTATTTATTACTTCTTATTTATGAGTGTTTGTTAATGTATTTATTTATTATGTAAATACTTGTTTGTTTTTATTTACTTGTTTATTTTTTGTCGTCTTACTTATCTTTGTTCATATGTTTATTGATATTTAGCTATTGTTATGTAATGCCAGAACATTTGTTTTTATTTAATTATATGTATTTCTTTTGTTTACCTAATGACAGAATAATTGTTTGTTTATTTATTTGTATGAATTTTCCTGTTTATTTAATGTCTAAATATTTGTTTCTTTATTTATAGATAATTATTTATTTGTTTATTTAACATTTGAATATTTATTTGGTTGGAAATGTATTCAAAATTCAATTGTTTTCACTTTTACTCGAAATTAATACTGATTCAATCAAAACTGCGAAACTGGAGGACGAATACGATCGTCGTATCCTTTGGCTTTTCTACGGCAGTCGATGCAGTGACGAGATGAATGTTCTTGGTAGCTTTGCAAATAACCACGATAGTTAATAAAGTGCATTAAAAGGCGTAAATAGTCGATTTTGCTTTAATATTCTAACCTGCCTGAAGTTCATCCAATTCTGTGAACCCCAACCCAAATCACGCCACCAGGTATCTGGAAGTCTGCAGAGCAAGAAAATGAATTTTTCTCACATGTGGACGGGATCCTGAGATTAAAAGTCTGATTTGTTCTCCTTTGTTCCATACACTGAGGTCACCTTTGTAAATTAAACAACACTGAACTGGACTGTTAGCACTTCTTAAAACTTTCTGGGAAAGATTTCAAAGACTTGGGGCATCAAAAGAAACACTCATAAATATATTTCAAATCTGCAAATAATCCACAAAGACAGTAACTGCAGTTCATGATTGATCCCTTCAACCCTGATTTAACATGTTGGCTCTAAAATTAAACCATCGAATTTCAAAGTAGGCGATAAAATAAATAAATAAATAAATAAATAAATACGCCTCCTCGACACAAGTCCCAATTAAACCAAAGAGCATTAATTGCTTGGGGCGAAAAATAAAACTTGAACCAAACAAACGGGTGTCGATTTGCTAATGAGTGCTGGGATTTAGGTCTCAGACTAACAAATCGGCTAATTCTGGCAGCCTCCTTTCGAACACCCAGAGACTCGAGAATGATCAAGCAGCACCCTCGTCTTCGTGTGCATTCCTGTCTCCTGTCCTGATTGAGGAGCTCTGGCTCCAAAAATACACGCAAACCCGTATGATAAATGATGCAGTAACGAGAGCACGCCAGACTGTGAATTGATCGACACCGTTACGTGAACATGCGACGGAACTGGTGGGGGTCGACTGTCACCGTGGGGTCGTCGTTTAGTTTGTTGGTGTCTCCCCCCCCCACTCCCCAAGAGGTCAAGCGACAAACACGCTCGGTCCCACGTGTCATCAGTAACCGAGTAAAATCTGGCCAATGACTTAATGACGCTGTCAGTGTGCGCCTAATGGCTCCGTGCCTGGCTGCTCCATATTAATTTGGGCAGCGTTCGTACCGCGAAGGTTATTTTTTATTGTGTCTGTCAGCCGCTGATAAACCTGCTCTCTTCCTCCCATCCATCAGTCCCTTCTATTTTCCACTAGCCTCATTCTTTCTCTTTCAAAATCATCCTGCTCTCTTTCTCCGTCCCCCACCTCCTGCGACGGAGCCTCCGTTTACAGCTTCACATTCACATTTGAAAAAAAAAACAAATAAAAAATACCCCACGCTAATATTACCTCATGAGACTCCCCGTCCCCCTCATGTCCACACACCTCCCCCACCCCGTGTCCTCATCCTCTGACGAATGACCCGAGCTGCTGCATCGATTTCCAAACCGAAACAATTTGGGAACAAAACAAGTAGCAGTTTATCATATCGATTTTCCTCCCAATCTGGCCCCTTTAAGGAGGCGCCGTGTCGGGAATGAAAAAGTGAAAGACGTGGGTGCTGAGCAACGGGTACCGATTTTTAACAGCAGGCCACATACTTAGCACGTGTCACCATCCGACCGTTAGATTTTCCCTTTTCTCTCTCTCTTTAAAATGAATCCCTGGTGTATTTTCTCCTCTTAAACACAATTTTATTTTTTTTAATAAATACCGACATGCTATTTTGTCACCGAATTACACTGCACGCATGAAATTGGTGCCTCCTCCAAAAAAAAAAATAATCATCACTATCTCTTCCAGGTTTTCTTGAGAGATCGATGCTCTGAGAGAACTCCTCTCTTTTCTTTCAAGGGCTTTTGACTTATGGAGCTGCTGCATGAATGTCAGGGCTGTCGATACACCGGTTTCCGAAAGGTCGAGTTTCTCTGTGTGGACGGTAAACATGACTGCTGTTCTATATCTGGTCACGTGTATGGAAGAACGAGGCCGTTCAACATGCATCAGTTCACAGCTCTGGAGGTGTGAATTCTCAAACACACACACACACACACGCCACTGGGGAACGAAGGTGACTGAAACAACAGCAAAACAACACAATGACACAGAATGAGGTAAACATCCTGTTAAAAAACACGTGCTGTTATAAAGAAATAATCAACACATCTGTAATAAGTTTTTACTAATAAACAACACACACTTTTTATCCATTTATAGCTACATTTTAATGTCGGGAAACTTCAATGAAACAACAAACTTCCTTTTTTTCCTGCTTCCATTTTGGACACAATAGGATAAAATTCCCCCACCATCCTTTCGATTTTACTGAGAAAAGACTTTCGCACGCTGACCTGACAGACTGTTACTGCGCTGACGCTGGAGACTCCTTCCATTCATCTGCATTAAACCATCAACCATCTTCCACCAAATCAGCAGTCACACTGTACGGTTTTTAAAACTGTGTTTTATTTATGAGTCCACTCTTCTATGTGTAACGTCTGTCCTTCACACAGGTTCCTGTTCGATCGACACCTCCTGACCCATCCCTCATCTCACTGGCGAGGCAGCTGGAGCCCATCCCAGCTGACACTGGGCGAAAGCACACCCTGAACAGCTCGCCAGACCATTGCAGGGCCAACACATACACAAGCACTCACACTCACACCTTTAGCAGTTCTGGAACAGTCACTTAGCCTGGTGTACATGTCTTTGGAACCCATGCAAGAACAGGACGCAAATGCAAACGTCACACAGAAACGCCCTCACCGAGCCTGGGACTCAAACCCAGGACCTTCTTGGTGTGGTACAGACGTGCTGTGTGAGAGTAGTTGGGAGGAATTCTTGAAAATGACAACAAAAATATGTTCGTGATATTAAATACGTTCATTTCATATTTTGTTGCGTTTTGTGAAACTAACGCTAGAATGAACGTATGAACCAGCCAGGTCGAGTTAACTTTTAGCCTAGCAACCACTTAGCTTGGCTCAGAGCACAAAGCTCACCTGACTGAGTCTGCCATGTTGAACATGTGTAATAAAAACGGAACTATGAAAATATTAAAATTTTGTTTTAGTGTGCTTTTTTGTGCAGTATATACTAAAATAATTGTAAATCTTAGTGCAAAAATAATTAAATATGTAACATGTACAGCATCCTGTTTTTTGTTATATTAATAATATTAATAATAATAATAATAACAATAACAATACTAACACATGTTTAAAAGAAAAGTAATTGTGACCGTGTGATCATTTCACCCTGCAGCTCATAAAGCTTCCCACAATGCCCCGTTTTTCCTGATCTTACAACACTGCTGTAACACTGTTAGCGCCTATTCAAACCTAATGGAGGAGAAGCAATTTCAGGTGTGAAATGAAAAAGCTATTTACTCCTCCCCTAAAAAAAAGAAGAGGGGGGGAAAAAAACACTCGGTCATGAACTTGGAGAAAACGTTTTGTTCAGGCGTGAACGCTGAGGATGCAATATGAAATTCCCTGCAGAGCTCCGGCCCTGACCCCGACCCCCTTCCCAATCGCATTACGCCCCCTTTCTGTTTTCTCTTTGATCGAGTCAGGTGTCAAGAGCATCTTTTAATAACAGATTGGATTTGATTATAAAGTGCTGATGTTGCATATTTGGCCTGGAGCACCTGAAAGGCTGAATGCATTAGGCACTAACTACTTTTAACCTTGCAGCCACATCACCATGTTACCCCAACCATCCGTCCATTCATCCATCCATCCATCCATCCACTCATTCTCTATATCCACTGAGGTTCGTGGCAGAGCTGGAGCCAATCCCAGCTGACTTTGGATACAACACCCCGGACCCAGCGAACGCCAGTGAGTTCAGTAAGTCCACCAAAACTCCATTTTATATCATATTATGCTTTTTAACTTTTTTGAGAGTGTTGAATAGCTGTGCTAGACGACGGCTAAGTATTGAATAAAATATGTTTTTGGGACGGGAAACACCAGGGTTTTTTTTAAACACACAGCAGTAGTGTGTCACAGTGTGCTAGACCTTCTGATTAGCTAGTCTTCCCCCCACTGAACCCCATGCACAGTGATATCTCCGCCTATCTCGCTCTGCCCAGCACACTAAGGGTGGAGCTTTCAGATGACCAATTACAGCAGAGTAGGCACAGAGTGTGGAAAGACCATAAATGGGAGGAGGAAGCCAAACAGTCCGTTCGCAGTCAAAAACAAGCGTTTCAGGAAAAGTTGGGGAAGCAGCTTCCTGTAGAAATGTGGAGTTTTATTGGACTTTATTTGGAATTATTATTGGACTTGTACTTTGGTGCTCCACTGGTGTCTAATAAAAAATAACAGGTCTGAAACTTTGTGTAATAATATCTGACCTTTGAGAATTACTTGATAATCTGTGGCAGAAAAAGAATTAGAAACAATAAAAATGGTTAAGTGCTTACAGTAATTATGTACTGAGTCTACTCAACTATAGGGAAAAAAGAATTTTTTTATTATTTACTGAGACAATAATTGTAATGTTGGAAGAAAACCCGAGTCGATAAGTCACAGCTTTACTCAGGAGTGAACAGAATGTGAGGGTTAAAAACAAGAGGCTCGTCAAAAAAAGATTCAAAAGCAATAGCCAGTGAATTTCTCAGTTAACCTTCTGTCCTTTACTCCCCTCGGTTCATAAAACCCCCCGCTGCTAAATGAGGCAGGCGTCCCACTGCGCTCTGGATTGAAATTCCCCCGACGTGAAGCAGGACTGGGAATGCAGGTGAGATCCACAGTCGGCCCAAAGCACAATAGCAGTGATGAAAAAAATAAATAAAACAATAACACTTCTTTTTTTTATGTACGGGTTCAGTAATAATGCACTGAGAGACAATCTGTGATGTTTCTACGTCTAAAATCACAAACAGCCTCCACCTGAGATGGGCTTGTGATTTGCCATTTGTGCCACAGCAGCATCACTGCCTGCGTTCCATCATCACACTCACACACACACACACACACACACACACACACACACACACACACACACAGTCGCTCTCACTCTCTCACACAGACACATGCACATACACAGAGTCAGAGTGTCAGCAGAAATGGGCAGATGGTTTCAACATCCGTCTCAATCCCTCCATAGGCTTCATTTCCAGCTGCAGCTGAATACAGTCACGGATCACTCGGCTGATTTTTTTATTTTTTTTATTTTTTAGCAACACAGATGTTAAAGCATTAGTTGCAACATTTACATCAGGAGGGGAAGCGGACTGAAGGATTCGGGGCTAAAAGTCAGTGTGGAAACTGCAAGAAAGGAGAACAAGAAGAAGGAGAAAATAATAATATTAATAATAATATTAAAAAAAATTACAAAGCATAATAAGGTGGAAAAAACAAGAACAACAATAACAACAACTTCTACTGAGACGGGAGGGGCCATAAAAATGATTACTAAAGTATTTGTACTCTTAATGTACTCTTACTGTCCGGGTTATTAGGAACAGCTCTACACAAAATCATGAAACTATTTACATTAAACAACAGCCCATAGAAAAGATAATAATTGCTGGAATATAAACGAAGATTTACGTCTATTTAAAACCTATTCATGTGTCGTGCACGTTAGAAATCAATTCCCAGATTCCTTCCCCAAGTAAAACTGAATTATTCCTCCAAATAAATACTAAACGAAGCCCTCCATCATGCTGAGATGAACATTACGAAGTCCGCAATGAATCTTGAAAAGTTCAAAGGGCGCAGGTTACGTCATGAATATACCCATGCCAGGTTCTTATACACCCTCCCCCCACCCCCCCTCCCACTACTTTCTCACCAGGAGAATAGTCACGCACACACTACATCCAGTACCTTCTTACCATGTTCTTATTACAACCAAATCAGATCGTACCACATTCTCACTGGTCCTCATGAATACTGTGCCATGCGCTGCACTAAGTCTTGCAATCACATCGATGCTCATCAAGGCTGCACGATGCTGGGTATGTTGTTACGACTCTATGTTCATTCGACCACATGTCTATATCATGGAAACCACACCAGGACATGGACACCACTTCATTCCTGTGATGTTGACCTGCGTCTACCTGTCTACCCTTTCTTGAGGTTGATCTGAGTGTGATGGGGTCGAAACTTGAAATAAACAAATGTAACTTCAAGCAGAAACTCTAAACTGTACTGGTATAAAAAGAGTATGCAAGTAAAAATAGACTCAGATGGTAATTACAATACTACTAATAATAATAAAACTCTGAATGCTAATAGTCTGTATATGATGACATGACATTACATGTCATGACAATGTAATGCGTCACTTTAATAATATATCATTACAGAGAAATGCAATGAGGCAGAAAGTAGAAAAAAGTTAACTAAAGAAAAAATGTCAGTGTCTCTGTCACAGCACACTGAATTCACTTCCTGATTAAATTTTTGTAACACAAAAGAAACCTAAATAAGCTAAAGCTAACTAACAGCTTTAATTCTTAATCTCTGAATTATTATCAAGCATACTAATAACTCTCTCTCTCTCTCTCTCTCTCTCTCTCACACACACACACACACACACACACAGTGTATTAATGTATTTAAAATGTAGTTTATTACTGTTAGCATTTCTAATACATTATTTTGTGTGCTAAATATAAGTGCAACAAAAATACACAAATGTACAAACTCTAAGTACTTGTTCTCCTCTCTAGTACTTTGAAGTACTTACGATAAGTACTCTGGGTAGTAGTAATCCTATTATTAATATTAAGTATATTGCCCACAAAACATAAAGTGCCTTTAAAAATAAAATAATAAAAATGAAAGAACTCTGGACGATACATAATATAAGTACATTTAGTGTAAAAAAAAAAGAGAGAGATTTCTGTACTACAAAGGAAGTATTAGGAAAGTACTTAATGTGCTAATGATATAACATTAATGTTACTATAGACATGCTGAAATATGACTAAGTGTACAAACCACTTTTTAAAAATACATCTGGAAAGTCAAGTCATATTATGTAAAGTTAAGTAGACTTTATTATTATTATTATTATTATTATTATTATTATTATTATTATTATTATTGCTATTATTCATTATTATTGGTATGTATTATTAATTATTATTATTATTATTATTATTATTGTTATTATTAATTATTATTATTGTTGTTATGTATTAATATTATTATTATGATTACTTATTATTATTATGAATAAATATTATTATTGTTGTTGTGGTTATTCATTATTATTACTATTGTTATTAATATTATTACTATTGTTATGTATTAATCTTATTATTATGATTAATTATTATTATTGTTGTTGTTGTTGTTGTTGTTGTTGTTGATGAATAACAACAGATTAAGGTCGTAATCTCTGAAATGGCAGCTAGCATAACTTTCTATGAATGCTAATACATAGCTAGCTGTACACAAAGCAGATCTTGGATGAGATTGAAATTGTCGTTATATCTTTTGAGGCACATAATGTAGACTTTTATAAATGTAAAACAAGTAAATTTAAAGTATGGGGTAAGAGAAAAAATGAAGTAAAAGTACAGGCACCAATAAAGCGCACCGTCTTTCTTTTTGCCTCTGGCGTTGACTCTAATTAAAAAGTTGTATTTTATTTTCAAAACCTTCATTTGTACAGTAACTGTGTACTAATTGTTCATTAATTGTGCTGCTGCATCTGCGAGCGGTTTAGATGAGCGTTACCACCATGCTGAGTGAATGTAAGGCTCACTGGGTCATCTGAGAAGCAGGAAATTAAATCATTCAGAATCGAAACAGAGAGGGGGGGGTGAGGAAGCCCAGAGGAAGTCGGGAACAGCTCTGGTGAAAAGGCCATTACGAAGAAGCCCCATATACACAGGTGGCCCTGGGGAGGAGAGATGGAGAGGCGGAGAGAGAGGGAGAGGCCGCCGTCGATTAAGTGCTGCTTTTCCGGAGGGGAGTGCTGATTTTTTTCATGGGTTTTTAGCGTCATGGGGAGTTGCACTCATTCTTTTTTGTGTGTTTGTAGAGGTGAAAGGAAAGCTCTTTAATAGCAAACAATTGAAGGCTTTTTTTTTTCCCCTCAGAAAAAGGAAAATTCTTTTCAATTCGGTATAATTTGCACTCTCATCTAAGAGCCAAGGCTTGTTTCACATCCTGTTACATGCCAAAGTCTTTGCACTCCTGGAGGATTTAATGTTTCCCTCTCAAATACTACCAAAACTTCAGATCAGTGCTTTTTAAAGATCAACGCTGTTAGAACTGTAGATGAAATCATTTAAACTATTAGCTATAGAATTATAAATTAACATTTAGAAAAGCATTAACTCTGAAATGTTACCATATGGTGAGTCTAATTAGCAATTTCATTTAAATCTGATTTTTTAAAAATAAAATCTCAAGTAAAATTGACACCCAGTCAAAACTGTTTTTTCTTGTCAGTAATTCGAAACGCACTGCTCAAATACGCAGCTTGGTCCGACTAGATACCAGCACACTGTCAGTACTGTTTCACTGAGAACTGGGTTTCCTGTCAGTTGAGGAACTTGTAAGTATTTCTTCCCATTCAAAACTATTTTTCCTGTCAGTAGAGGAACCCAGTCAGAATTTCTTTCCCAGTCAGTGGTGTCACCAAGACAGAACTGCTTTCCAGTCAGTAGTTCTTCTTAACCAGATTTTTTTTTTGTCCAGTCAATCGCCTGACCCGAGTCAAAACACGTCGGGGAGACGCACGTCGCAGATTAAACACAAAAGACGCATTTCGGCGTTCATAACACGGAAGTGAACACGCAACAGGTCGAACGCGCTCCTTCGCCAGACCTTGGCGATAATTTCAAACATGTTTGAAATTTCCGTTCAGCCAGCACACACAAGACGAACCGGTGCGAACTTGGCAAACAATTTGCCCCAATTTTGCATTTGAAACACGTGCATCTGCGATTTTTGGCGAAAAAATCCCGTTTGTGATATTCGCCACTACATTCGCCCCAGTGAGAAAGATGTTTTTTTTAAGGAAGCTGACGTGTAGCAACATACAAAGAAACGCAGAAGCAAACTTCGGACACCAGATGACTCCGAGCGAACTGACTACATCTGAGAAAGTGGATCATTTTTCAAAATTTTCTTCTTAGAAATGAACGATTTTCTTAAGCAGCTCAAACTAGGCTGCATGATTCGTTTCTTGGAAGCCGTGTAGCTTTCCTAGATTCTGAGGACGTGGACTTGCTTTCACTGCTGCAGAAAAGACTTTTTTAAGGATAAGGTTAAAATGCTATTACTCCCTTCCATAACCTGTGAAGAAAAGTGGAACAGTTCCTTGCCTTGTACTTCCACAAACATGAACATCCAGATACAGAGAATTAAAAGCTTCTTCCCAGGTTTCTCCTCAGGCGCATCTGGCCTGGAACAAAAGCATCAGATAAGCAAGTGGATGCTGAGTGAACGCTCTATCAGTTATTTGGGTCAAGACCGATAAACCCAAAGTGCGATTTGCCATCTGCACAGGCATGTGGAGAGACAGACGTGGGTCATTCGGTTCTCATCAAAACTTCGGTATCCTCCAGGCGAGGTCACACACTTTTTCAGACCTTAAATTTGAACGATAGATTATGTTCGGCCCTGTAGAGCAGCATCGGCGTGAGAGAGAGCGCTTGGAAAAAAGGGACAATGGGCACCGAGTTGATTTATGGCGACTCTGGGAGCCATAATGTGGACGTGTAACAAGGAATCAATGGGCTAGAAAAATGCTAACAGCAGACCTTTATGGCCCGAGCCTCTGTCTCTCTGCTATTTAATTAATTTTGCTCGTTTTTTTTCTCCTCCTCCTCTCTCTCACTCTCTTTCCCTCCGTCTCTCTCTCTCTCTCTCTCGGCTTTTTGACTGAGATGTGTGATTGAGAGGTCGATCAGCGTTGCTCGCACGTCTCCAGCAGAACGCTATGAGGGATGCTCGTCAAGAAACACAAAGCAAAACAGCAGTGACAGATATGATGAGTTTTCTCTGGTGAGCAACTACCTCCGTGTGAGAGAGTTAAGCGGGAAGAAAATCATAAATGGAGGAAAGTTAACCCTTTTGTGGCTTGTACAGATTTCCAAGAGTTTCATTTCGAGACGTTTCTGTTACCTATTGTTTTTTCTTAGACCAATAACAGAACTGTCCCTCGTGACATTTCCGTCTTCGGAGTTGCTTTTCTTCGAAGACGTGATTGGTGCTTTGATGATCCATATATAGTGGTGCTTGGACATTTGTAAACCCTCTAGAAACTGTTTTTTAATTATTGATTTGTCTAATTACAATCTAATCTTGTGGGAAAATTGGATGATGTTGTAGGTCATCTTTAAGCAAAAATACAGAAAGGTGACAAACTTTATACCACCATAAGTCCTATACACTGTAAGAAGATCACAACTTAATGTAATATTATTTAGAGCCATTTTAATGCAACATGATGGATGGATGGATGGATGAATGAATGACAAAGTGCACTTTACTGCATTAAGGCTCTAGGTTACTGATCAAAAGGTCAGAGGTTCTAGCCCCAGAACCAAGAAGCTACCACTGTTGGGCCCTTGAGTATGGCCCTTAACCCTAAATTGCTTGTGAATAAGGGCACCTGCCAAATATCATGAATGTAAATACAAACATGTTTGGTTGGCGTGGGTTGATGTGACGTATCCTTGCTATGTGTTAATATTGTGTAGTGATGGTGTGTGTTGATGTTATAATGACGTGTGTTGATGTGATGCATCAGTGCTGTGTGTTGATGTATTGATTTTATTTTGTTGATGTGTTGTGTGTGTGCGTGTGTGTGTGAAGTAGAGTTAATTGAACGTATTGATGTTGCGCACACACTGGTGTGTGCTGTTCCGTCTGCCAGAACTGCTGGGATTTCTAAATCTGTTGTTACAGTGCAGTTCAGCACTCTGACCACTCGCTACGGCTGACCTTTAGAGCCTTAAGGGGAAAGTCACACACCAGAGAGATGGACGCTGCCAGCATAGCGGTGCCACTGTACTGATTTCCCAGCACTATTTCCCCTATATTTTAATAACATGTACAAAATTATGAAACTTTATGCAAAGCACATCATCTTATATCCACAAATACATCTCACACATGAACAAACAAATGTATGACTCGCTTTTTTAATGGCAGATTTACATTACATGTTATATAAGAGGTTATTCTCACCCAGAGACGGCTGGTGTAAATAAACCACGAGACAGCCAGCCGGTGACAGTCATGTCAGGTGAATAGGCCTGAGTAACATGCCTGCTCAAAGTGATTTCCATTTTGGCTATGTTTAATCTCTAACACGGTTATTAGCCGTATCTTCTACAATATAATAATCTGCCACATTAAGATATATTCCAAAACCACTGACTTTGAGTACTTTAGGACGGCTGCTTTCCGTATTACGGTTGAGCAACTGGCCTACATTTGTATCAGGGAGGATTACTGGCTCCGGTGCATGTAGATTGTGATACGGAGTCATCGTATTCCTGCACCGGCTATGGTTCGGCACTACTGAACCTCACTGAAATCTGAAATCTACTGGTTTTTAAGATGTATGTCATTGTTGAGTGCAGGTTTCCACCAAAGCCAAAAGCCCAACCTATGTCGTAAAGTTAGCAAAAGAGAAACGACCTTCATGGATCCTTGTGATTCGGATCTGCTCTAAATGTTAAATGCTTCTTCCTTGACCCATGATCCACCTTTCCACCAAGTCTCATTAAAATCGGGTCAGTAGTTTTTTACATAATCTTGCTTTTGTTTCAACTAAGCAGCAGCACACCTGACTTGGCTGATCTGTCTTCAAACACTTGATTGGTGAATCTATGATAGACTGACCAATCAAGTGTTTGAAGACAGGTCAGTTGATTAAATGAGTCAAGTCAGGTGTGCTGCTGCTTAGTAAACAAAAGCCTGCAGCCACAGCGGCCCTTTGTGGAATGAGTTTGAGACCCCTGAACTAGAAGCAATGCGTTACGCTCCTTGGGCGGGGTCCCAGGGTGGGAACAAAAAAAAATCAGAAGGTGGTGATGTCACAGAGCAAGCAGGACATTGTGAAAAAGTGGCAGAAGGGACATGGAATCTGGCCCCCAATTCAACCACTGCTAAGTGTTAAGCGTAGGATACCATATACACACACACACACACACACACACACACACACACACACACACACACCGCCTAATCCTACTGGGATCACAGTCAGATCAGTCGACACTGGGCGAAGATACAGTTTAGATACAGAGTACACCCTGCAGCGCTCGCCATTCACACACATACCTAGGGGCAATTTGGAACAGCCAGTTGGCCTAATGTTCATGTCTTTGGACTGTGGGAGGAAACCAGAGTACCCAGAAGAAACCCACACATGCATGGGGAATACAGGCAACCCCTTTTTCCCCGGGGACTCCAAGTTCTTGCTGTAAGGTGGACATGTTAACCACTACACCACCGTACTGCTCACCGTATACACAACAGAATCTTCCGTTTCTTAAAAACCTCTTCAGTAATGAAAGTGAGCTCATATGGAACATTCGGTTTTGATAAGTCTTACTTGATTTAATGTAAAATCTGTAAAAATATTTCACCGTAAACATTTCAGAACCCCCACCCCCCAACACCCCCAAGCTTGTGTCTGGATTTAATTGATCCTGCTTTTTGCGTTTTTTCGCAGACGTAAGCCCAGGCAAGAATCGTTTTTCATCTTCTCGCTCCTGACACGGAAAAATCTAAAGTATGATCTGGATTTGCTAATAGAGTGCCAAGCAGAAGCTGTGCTTTTGTTTTTTTAGCACAAACTTCCGAAGGGAGTTGGGCATTCAGTTTGTTGATCTGGGCGTGCAGTTGAAGCCTGAAAGTGCTGGACTTGCTTTTCAAAAGAGGTGATTATTGCAGAAAATCTTCTTTTTCTCACGTGTGCAGATGTACAAAGAAATGTCCAGGTTATGTTTTGTTTTGTTTTGTTTTTTTTCATTTATTTTGTTGTTGCCGCAAGCTTGAGAGAACGTCACACATCAAAAACAAAAGCTAGTATTGGAAATGGTGGCAATTAGCCCTGTGTACTGCCACTGCCTTATTGCCCCAGACAGACTAATCCTGTAATTACACTATTAGTCTGGCCATTTTCCAATTTTCCTCAAGATGTAAACAAGTACAACCCTGCGCTAATTAGACGCAGCCTTATGAGGACTTATTTAATGGGTTAATGGGTAAAGTACAAGGCACGTAATCAAAAAGAAACAAAAGTTTCACAACTCTAGTATACAGTTGCCACGACACCTACATAATCCTCTTAAGCTTTGGCAAATATAATTACCTATAATTCTTTGGTAGTGGACCAGGCACATATTTTTTTTTTAATTATTTAACTATTTTATTTATTTATTTGTTTGTTTGGTTCTTTCTTTCTTTTCTTTTCTTTTTTTTTTGAGGCGGGGTAAAAATATATAAAAATTATGTAATACCTTTTGTTATATATTTTAGTTCATATTTTTAAATGAAATTTCTAAGTGAAAAGAAAATACACAACTTTACAATAAATTTTGTGATTACTTTTCATTTTGAGTCAGGTGGCATCCTGTCGCTCCACTCAACAACGAATTTTTTTACACAAGGTCGATGTTCTAGCTGCATGTCAACACTCAACTCAAATAAACTTAAATTCCTGACACTGGCTGATCTCTGCTAATCCTCTCAGACTTTCTTGAAGGTTCTTTGGAGAAAATGAAGCTCACTACCATCAAAGGAGGATTTTGGTGCAGGAAATATTTAAAGTAAAATTAAATGCACTATTAAAATATTCAGCATGTGTTATAAGAAAGGATTAATGCAGTGGCCCTATACAAATGTTGGCAAAACTCCTTAAATGAGATTTATTTTGCAAACTTTTGGAAAGTACTAATATTTGTAGAACTGCTATGAGCCTGTGTTATGAATTTTATGCAAATTTCCTGAATGTAGAAATGAACTCAACAGTCAAAAGCAGAAAAATGACTTGGGGAAAAAAGGTATAATAGATATTTTAGAGTCGTCAGCTTTACTGGTTACCATAAAGCTCAGAACTACTTGCTTTGTTAAAGGGAAGAGAAGTTTATTGCCCGTATTTTCCCTGGTGAAAAGTAATTTGTAACTATGAAGACTTCAGGTTTTTAGAGCACTACCCATGATTAAGTGCACTGCTGCATATTCAGCATCTATTAGGATAACGAGGTAATTCGGTCGCCCTGTGTGGGTATAGTTTAATTCTAAATATGCCATTAGAGAAGCACTGATTTTGATGCCGTCCCATAAAATTCGCTTCATAAAGTTAAAGTTAAAGGAGCCGGTATTATAATATTTATATTTGCCAAAAGTGTAAATTCATTTTAAAACCAGACACTAAAGCTGACTTACAGCTTATTAATGTGGTGTAATGGTGTTCAGTGAGAGAACGGATTTAATGTGGAAAATTTACCGCGTGTGTTAGCATGTGTCTAGCTAAAAAATAAATGCACTGTTATTGAAGATAAAAATATTTCGGATAAAAACAATTAGACAACCAACTACACGACCATCAATCCAACCAAAGCTTCAACAAATTAGATACAAATAATTAGCTTAAATCATCCAAACTATAAAACAAACATACTACACCACATCAGTGAAATCTACACTTTAAAAAAAAAAAAAAACTCAATTTTTACTCAAACCGCTCCATTAAAAATGTCATTATTACAATATGTTCAAAGTAAAATGTGAATTTTGCAGTTTAACAAGTCAAGAAATCAGAAAGTTGTCTTTACTCTCGAGGACTTACAGTTTAATATCAGTTAAAGATGAATTTCTGTCCAAGAGATCCTAACGTGCTGATCTACCAACTCAAATGTATCAGCTCAAATTATTCACTGCAAATGATTCAACTCAGAATCAACCAATTCACTCCAATAATCAAATTATC
>JAOUQZ010000024.1:9675464-9687464 GCA_028564935.1 Neosilurus hyrtlii
GAGAGAGAGAAAGAGAGAGAGAGAGAGAGAGAGAGAGAGAGAGAGAGAGAAATGAAGAAAAACTGACAAGAGAGAAACAGACAGAGATAGAGAGAGAGAGAGAAAACAGAGAAAAAGGGAGACAGACATTCAGAGAGAGAAAGAGAGAGAGACTGACAAGAGAGAGAGACAGACAGAGAGAGTGAAAGAGAGAGAGAGCGAGACAAAGAGAGAGAACGAGCATTCCGAGAGAGAGAGAGAGACAGAGACAAAGAAAAAGAAACAAAGAAAGACTGACAAGAGAGAGTGACAGACAGACAGAGAGACGTTCAGAGAGAGAGAGAGAGAGTGAAAACTATTCTATTATTGACAGAGAGAAAGTGAGAGAGACAGACAGACAGAGAGAGACATTCAGAGAGAGAGAGAGATTTTTCCATTGCACCTCTGCACAAGGTAGAAATCATAATAATTCTATAATTATATCTATATTTAGTTGTTACTGGTGTCTGTCTCTATTAATTGATGTTATGTGATTAAAGGCAGCTTCTTTCCTCTTTCAGTAGCTTCTTCTCTCACCGTTGCTCTTAATCTGCTCTTACATCTCGTGTAAGCTGCCTGTGTAAATACTATTTGTTCAGAACATGTTGTTGTGGGTGCAACTTGTTGTCTGAACACACTTGGTGTCACGTAGGAGGGTTGAAACGTGCACAGTAGCATTAGGGTTATTAGGTCAGTTGGTGGGCTTTCGCAGCACGTGGGCGGTTCTTCTCCAGTGGTTTTCTTGCCCCTCTAGCTTTCAGTCGCATTTCTATTTGCTCTTCATGTGTTTTGTTTTGTAAAATATCAATCAAAACACCTCCTATGAGCATGTACACAGCGTGACTGAAGAGCGAATGGGCCTTTATCGGCATACATTTATTCATTTTTTTATTAATTACTTTATTTTTTAACATTCCTCCATCATTTTTTACTGAAGTTCCTTTCCAGTCCCTCCCCCCTCTTGCTATAATCTACATATTTGGGTAAAATAAAATAAATAAAATTTCTGCGATGGCCTGGCGAGCTGTCCAAGGTGTTCTCCGCCCTCACCCAGAGTCGGCTGAGACGGGCACCAGCCTCCCCCGGATCCTAATTAGGATTAATCAGCGTAGAAAATGAATGAATTATTAAAATTAAATTAAAAGTAATTATACCTAGGAGTCACTGGTTTTACAAAAAAAGACTCTTTTTTTATGAGAATTCACAAACATTAAATGAACCAATGCCTGGACAGAGTGTGACGGCATAGTGTTATGGTCAGAGATGAATAAAACACTCGGGAGCATGCTACTAAATGAAAACAATCAACTGTGGTGCACCGTCGCTTTGCATCAAGCCGCATCGATCCGCCTGGTGTTGAGCGCTTTTCTATAACGGCACTCCTTTCCATAACGAGTTTCTCATTTCTTCCAGTCTTTCTTCAGTTCAGTCCTATTGCGTATTATAAAAGATTTAATAAACAGTTTCAATCCAGACTAAAAACTCACTGCACTTCAGTAAAGTTCAGGAAATTCATTTACATCCTGTCAGTCTTCTTGGACCTGTAATATGCACAATCAATATAAGACTTGCATTTATTAAAGCCAGCACACAGGACCAGTGGGAATATCAGATGTGTTTACCCGATAACCAAACCGAGGAAAATGGCTTTAATTTTCCTTAATGTGCTAATATCCTATTTCTAATATCATTTTATCTCAAGTTCTATCTAAGAGATTTATAATATCCAATATCCTTCACCTATCCTTACTGTACCATCAAATTTTATTCATCTACAGCAAAAGTTCTTAAAACCGGAGACTGAGCCCCTCTCCAGAGCCCCCGAACACCTCGATGACGGGTGTGTCTGTACTTTTTCATTTAGATTTTTAATTTGGTCAATTTATTAAATCTGTCCTGTCTTTAAGAGCAGCACATGTTTAAAAATAGTCTGGACTATTAAACGTCATTCAGGTTAAATATGTGCCACTAATCACAATTCACGACCACCGTGTGCCTACTTAGCACGAAGACCCTCCGTTTTATATTTACGTTCACAAAATTATCGATAACTGCACAAAAGATAAAGTTTAACGTGTAGGTTAACTCCATCTCCATTCATTCATCCATCCACATCAATTCAAGTACAACGTAAACTGTTTTTTTTTTTTAAGAAACATGATTTTAGAGGCACCAGTTTTTTTTTCAACTGTAATTTTTGGGGGACATTTAGTTACAGTATATTAATATATACATAGTAACATATATGGTGTTTGATTATTTGAAATGTTTCTGTATTTGGGATTATTCGGTTAACCTGTCGGGGATTATTGGGGATTCTTGGTGGAATCCTTTGCAATTTATCTGCAGAGTCTTTGCCAGATGTTTTGCAGGTGTTTGGGAATTTAATTACTTGAGATTACTGTTACAAATAATACAGATATTTTGAAGATTATTTGGAGATTATATGGTGGTTATATAAAATTATCTGGCAGATCCTTTTGATTGTTTGATGCATTGTGTGGTAACTACTGGGAAACTTTCTTTTGTAAATAGCAATTAATTGTTAATTACCTGAGATTATATATTAGGTTATCCTGGATGATTTGGCAATTGCAATATTTCTTGATTATCTGTGATTATTTACCCAGAAATGGGCGAACATAGGAAATTATTATTATATTAATAATTCAAAAGATTCTTATTTAGGATTGGGTGGTGGATACGTTTGAGACACATGCAGAAAAACAAGCACAAGATAAAGAGGAACCTCGGTGTAGTTCAAAAAATAAAATTAGACGGGCTCCCGAGTGGCGCATCGACAAGGTGCGCGACTATCAACCCGGAGATCGAAAGTTCGAAGTTCCGTGACCGGGAGTCCATGGGAGCTAACTGGCCGAGCTCTCACAGGAGGGAAGGATGGCGTACGCTCACTTCCCTGTCACTCAATCATGGGCGCCTGTGAGCTCATTCGTACGAGGGGGCGGATAGCGCTTTCCCTCCGAGTGTGTTAGGCCGCCCCCAAATACTTATGCGCAGCAGTTTAAAAAGAGGTGGGCGGTAGCATGTCACGTAGGGGGCGTGTGCTTGCTCGCACCCCTCCCTGGACGGTGGTGGTCGTGTGATTGGGAAGGCAAAATTTGATGGGTGGGAATTGGAAACGACTAAATTAGGGAGAAAAATGGGGGGGGGGGGGGGGGGGGATCCAAAAAAAAAATTATTATAAAATAAATAAATAGATAGATAGAATAAATAGGGTTAGACACAATTGCTAAAGATAAAGTGTAGAGTGGAGGTTAAAGTGAATTATTTGGTTTAGAATTATTTAGAAGATTATTTATGAGCGTTTAGTTGATTTTTTGAAATTACTTGGCAGATTATTATTGTATTATTTTTTATATTATTTCTGAGTTTTTATGGATTATTTGAAATTTTTGGTCATCGTCTAATAATTATTTATTTTGGGATTATTCAGCAAATTATAAGTATTTAATGTACTATTTAAGATTAGTTGGTTGATCATTTGAGATTATTTGGAAGATTATTTTTGAGTATTTAAATAATTATTTGGAAGAACATTTGATATTTGATATCAGTGGAATTTGTGAAAGCACTGCTTTTTTTTCCACTGGTTGGTCATACTAGGTTCAATAACTTGTAATTACCCAGACCGTAGTACCTCAAGAAGACTGTAGAGTCCTGACTCAACAACAGACCCTGACGTAGTTTTCCATCAGCGAAGCATTTCACCAGACAGGATGTTCAAAAGTTCATAAAGTTTCTGAGGAATCTAAATAAACTGCACTTTAAAGGAAAACTGCAGTGGAATATCCAGAAACACTGTCGGCATTTTAAAGGTCATTTCTATAAAGGACAGAAAGAAATCCAGTCAAATGCTTGCTCAGCACCTGGCAGAGTCTTCTGGCACCAAAGTCAACACCTCGACTTGCTGGGGGAGTCTTATTAAAAATGGCATTCGAGGTCGACTGCAGCTAAGAAATCATTTTTGCAGAAAGGCAAAGCGGAAGTGATTGAGGATGCTGAAGACTATGAAGCAGGGGGTGACATGAGGAGGCAGAAAATCCAACAGAGCAATAAGGTCCCAATTTTCAAACGTTCTGCTCTCAGAAGGTCTCGGAAGGATCTGGAGAGAAGAACATGGTGCTGGCTTTCTGGGGTATGAATGAAAACAAATAAATGATGAATGCTGTACAGAACAAGTTAGAATGTATTATATCAAACTGCCAGGTAGGTAGCCAGGTAAATAAATGTTCATGGGGCAAATGCCGAAAGCAGGACATGAGCCTGTTAAACAGATACTTCAACTAACAAGAAATCAGAAAGTAAAATGGAAGGTTCTGAAAAGCAAACCCAGGCTCGGACACCCATCAACAGAGACATCTATCCGCTTGGGGGCAGTGCCTAAATCGATATATTACGCTATTCTGGAAATGCAGGATCGACAGGACACTCGTGGATCATTTCCCCATGAGAAAGTGTTTCCTCTTCTTTAAGCAGAAATTTTATGGAAGTAGTATATTTGCTGTTTTTTTTTTAATTCTTGAAATGTAATGCCCAAACCTGTAGACGGAGTCGACAACGGAGTGGAAAAGAGTTAAATCTATAATGCATCCCAGTGGAGGAGCAGGTGAAAGATTCTATGTACTCAGTTGTCTCTACTGAAATTCGGATTCACTCGATTGAAAGATTTCCCTGCTGACTTCAAGTTCATCTCCTTTATGAGCCCAAGGTTTTTGAGAACTCTCAAATATCTGACCTGCGGTGGAAATTTTGTCCTTGGAGTATTTTGAGATGAAAGCCCAACCTTGGTCAGCACCGGAGCACTGCGTGAGAAAAAAAGATTAAAACTCGACCCCTAAATAGTGATTGTTTTTTCCTCTGGGAGAACCCTTCTCTGTGGAGGAGTTCCCTTTAAGAATAAGTACACCTTCAGGAAGTTAAGGACTCTTAGCCGTCCAAAAAACCTCTTTCTTGGACTGAATGTCCACTGAGAGATTTTCAGCAATGGTTTCCAACCTTTGTGGTCATGGTAACTCTTTTAATGAAGCTTCTTTTGAGTGGACTTCATCACCAGGGTTTGAAACCACTGCTGAAAGAGTCCTCTAAAACTTTCAAGGTTTTTTGGTTGGGGGTCACTGGAGGGACTCTTGGGATTCTGTGAATACTGTTGTAGCAATCGGTGGTCTATGAAGCTAGCAGCCTTTGACAAACCAAAAAAAATAAAAAATACAACCTTCAAAAATAAGCCAATTTAGTTCTGAAGAAAAAGGTTGAAGGGGGTAACTCACCAAAAGGGAATATATCCACGAATGCTGGCAAATTGGAGCAAACTGAATTCTGTGGCACCGTGCAAGAACCAGTCAACCCACTTACCATTAAAAGTGAGTCCAGTGCACTATTGTAGACCTTCGGCATCATAGTACAATCTATAAAGTTGTTAGAGCAGTATTAGTTAAAGATGATATTTATCAAGTTTTGTTGATTTTTTTAAATTAAATTTTAAAATAAATAAATAAATAAAAACTCTTCTTGTTTTTTCTCAAAATGAACATTTTGTGGGATATCCAATTCTAATTTTTACTTCTCTTGCTTAAATTTTACTGCACTGAATATCTGTGGATTTTCTAGAGGCATTCAACTTGCAAAGAATCCTCCAGCCGGCGCTAACTTCTCAAATATTTGGCGAATGAACTGCTCGAATGTATTCGCCAGCTGTGCCCGACTTTTTATCGCAGAGAATCCGCCAATTCTAGAATTTTGGAAAGCTCTTCCCAAACTATTCTTGAACGTCGGTAACTTGTTGATAACTGTGTATTTGCAAATGACATTTTTTACAGGGGTGAAAACAGGACACATTCGCCAGAATGTTGGACGAGGGGTTAGCAAACTTAGAAAGAAGTTTGGGAGTGTCTAGCGAGAGGTTCATTTTTTTTTTTTTCCTGCTACATTTGTCGCGAGCTTATTTTAAACATGTTCAAAATTAACCTTTTGGATCGGCGAACCGTGGGGAGCATTCCAATACTCGGAAAAAGAAGAATTTGTGGGTAATTTTAGTCTTCGCCAGCATTCACTAACATTCACAATTAGATACCTCCGTTAGGTAAAACGTTCACTCTAGGACCTGATATGTTAAGAAAGACTTCTTTAACTGACTAACTAGAAACACATGTTCAGAAGAGACAGAACCTCAGGGTCAGGGGTTCTCCACGGCAGGACGTATGTTGTCATGCAGGACGTTCAGCCACAGAAATGCAGGCAAGTCCGTGTGCTTAAGAACAACAAAAACATCGCACTATTTCAGTTGTACTTCCTGTAAAATAACCTTTTTTTTTTAAACCAGAAACACAGCAGATACATCGTAATGATCATTGTCTTAATACAGAGTTCATTCATTCTTATGATGTATGGAGTTATTTCAAGTAAATAAATAGTTGCTATCAAGATAAATTGCTTTGCAGATCATTTTTTTCACGCAGCCCGAGACTTTTGCACAGTACTGTATCATATTAAGGTCTGATGAAGATTAATCCCAGGTTGCAGGGAAGGACTTGTGAATTAACAGTGCTGCTAATAGAATTCGGGCATTTCCCTCAGTGCTGTGCAGAAGTGTGAAGCGAACGAACGCTGCACAGCTGCAATAACCCACTCCATTAAACATTACGAGAACGACTGCGTTCCGCGGCAAGATGATCTACAACCCAGGCACGGTACATCTTCCTCAACCTTTTCCATCTCTTTCTGTGCAACATTATTGCCCGTATACTTTAAAATCACTCAGCCGTAAACCATAAAGGACATAAATTTTCAATTACGCTGCATCAATTATAAGAATGACATCATTTTTACACACTCCAACCTTGGGAAAGGTGGAGAGGTTTAGGACGTCGGGGTTTAAATAATGATACGCGGACAAGATAAATCCAGCCGTGTTGTTAAAGTGAAGCTACTGTCTCATTTTTTGCCAAAGGCGCTGAAGGTTCTTCTGGTCGTTTCAGAACGCGACTTTAAGGCGTGAAGTCAGGGAGTGTGGTTTGTTAAGAAGGCAAGGATTGTGGAAACATGAATCAGTTTACGGAATGTGCCGGAATGACTGCGGAGATCGAGAGGGTTTTTACTAGACAGTTAAGCAGACCTCACAGAAGGGCGGTTCTGGCGGTTCAGCACCATTCCAGGCCACGCAGGAACACGAAAATATGAAGACCCTCTGGAAAAACACCTTTATATGGAGGTAGCATTGAAGGCGGTTGTGCGCGGTTTTAAGTTACAGTGGCGTGGCAAAATAGTGAACAGTAAGTGGAAAATTCTTAAGTGGATACTCGACCCGAGCTTAATAATACTCGACGAGTCTGGCCGGGTTCGGAACTTCGGACAGATATTTAGAAAAATGATGCTCGGGTTCGGGTCGGGCTCGGTCACATCAGCGCCATAGAGCATAGAACATTTTAAATTTAAAACAGTTTATTATGTAAGTAGCCAATGGGCCTGTTTCACTTGATGATTTTAACTGTGTCGGGCTCGGGTCGGGCGCAGACATTAATCTCTTAATGCCTGTCTGGCTCGGGTCGGGGTCGGTTACTGCTTTGTCGGACGCGAACCGGGCTGGGACAGCAAACTGCGGCCCGATCCGCACATAGGTTGTAATGAGGTTGTAGTGAACGCGGTTCAGAAAAGTTACAAAAGGTAACACGGCAGCTACACACGGTGATGCACGGTTTTGGGAACATTTTTTAAATCTTGCGGTTTATGGCGGTCAGTGTCGCTCGACAACATAGTGTCAAGGTGATGTCACTGCAGTCCAATACGGTTAGGATGTGTCAGAACCGCCCCACGTGGGGCCTGCTTTAGGCATTTCAAGACATTTATACCATTTCAAATCTATTCGAATATTATCTAGGAACACAAGACAGTTTGCTGCATACTAGTATAAAAATCAGGTGGTACAGAAGTAAATACTGGGCTAGAATACAATATACAAGTGTGCCAAAACAAAGAAAAGGACATCAGTAGTCTCATACTCCGGGTCTGTGATGCTTCTCTGGTCACCATGGTTACCAAGCGTGGTTATTTGACTGACCATGGCCTTTCTTCCAGCTCAAACCAGACCACCTTTTTCTATTGACCTTTAACAACTGATCCGTACCCGCTTTCCCTGTATTACCACCTCCAGATTGCACTGAAATGAAGCAAACAGCGAATATTGCACTCAGTAGATGTTCTAAAAGAATCTGTCTCAGGGCTAGAATTGTATTTTTCTTTCCTCTCCGTGTGTCAACTGCTGCCTGGAACGGACTGCAGCGCCAGCACGGACGTCTGCGGAAACTGATGCTTTAATTGCCGTGTTTTCCAAATGCGGTTATCGCAGGAAAGCAGCAGGAAGGCTGGCGCTGCATGAGGGCCAGGGACGACGCAGCGACTGGCATCTCCTTCAGGTCAAACCCTTCAGTGTATCGTGCCTCCAACTTAAATACACAAGCACACAGTTCTGTGTGCTTGCGTGTGGGCAGACCTCGGCGAGCCTCCACCTGCTTATAAAAAAAAGCAGCGCTATAAAGTGATTAGAGTAAAACCAGCACCATAAAGTGAGTGACGGTGAAATATCTGGAATGAAAGCAGGAGTCAGACAGAAAGGCACCTCTTTTAGTCTGTGATCAAAAAAGCCAAAGAGCGTCTGTCTCCGTCGCGACAGACTTAAATCGCGGAGTGAGATATCCGTCACAGAGAGAGGTGGAGGATGATAACCAGCATGCCAGAGACAGACACACGCGTTATAATTAGCTTCTACACTTTATAACGAGGTGCTAAGGCGATGCTTTGATGTCCATCAAGCTCCACAAGTACATAATGTCATTGGTAAAAGCATGTGGATGTGTGTCAGTGGGTTAGTCCCAGCGTATGCCACTTTAATGCATTTGGAACCTTTTCAAACTCGGTGAATCTGTACGGAAGCTAACGTTATGCCAAAATTCCTCTCGGCACACAAGCCGTGAGAGATACAGAAGCAGAACTCATTGTGACACAGCAGTCGGTTGATATATGAGCACGTTCCAGTTGATTAGACGATTACTAATTACTCATTTCTGGGATTAAAGTCATGTTAGACTTTGCTGACTGACTGCTGAAAGGTCCGGTATGTAAAGCAACGTGGAAACAAGCGCGGCGGTGGCACAGCGGCGCCGTGGTTAGCTCGTCCACGTCGGAGAAAGAAGGTCCTGGGTTCGAGTCCCAGGCTCAGCGAGAGCGTTTCTGTGTGGAGTTTACATGTTCTCCACGTGCTTGTGAGGGTTTCCTCTAGGTACTCCGGTTTCCTCCAACAGTCCAAGGACATGCACATGAGCTAATTGGATGTTCCAAATTGCCACTAGGCGTGAGCGTGAATACTTGTGTGTGTCGGCCCTGCGTTGGACTGGCGAGCTATTGAGCGTGCACCCACCCTTCAGCCCGAGTCGGCAGAGATAGACTCCAGCCTCTCCGAGACCCTCCCCGAGACCCTAGTGGGATGAATGAATGAATGAAATATTCCAGTGCGAGTATTGATGTAAACCTGAGATACAGTCAGAACCCCTGTCAGAGCAGCTGTTGTCAATCATTTATCACCACATCCTGACCAATCAGAATCAAGAATTCAGCCACGCTGCAGATTAACAATAACAATGAGTTGTAAACATAAGCGACTTTTATCAGCCAATCATTCTCCAGCTTGGATGTCATGCTGTTGACTGTAACTGTACACTATTGTTTATCTCGGATGTGCTTCTCGTCCGAGTTTTGACTCAGACAAAATCAGATAAAAGTTATGATTTAGTCCGGAGAGTTTGCTTGAAAGAAATGGATCAGTGAAGCGAGCCGTAATCACAAAGCTTTGGGGAATGTTTCGAAAATCTATACACTGTCTGATGTAGTCTGTTTCAGACTCTTTCTGGTGCAATGCGATAGTTTTTTTAAAGAATAAATTCTGATTATATCACACATGGCACCAATCCAGTAAAGCAGAAAAAGAACTAAACACTAACACAGCAAGATGAGAAAGAGAGAGAGAGAGAGAGAGAGAGAGAGAGAGAGAGGATGTGGACGAGAGAGAGAGAGAGAGAGGAGGGGAGAGAGAGAGAGAGAGAGAGGATGTGGACGAGAGAGAGAGGGAGAGAGGAGGGGAGAGAGAGAGAGAGAGAGAGAGAGATGGAGGGTTGTTAAAGATCCCGTGTGTAGATCATGATGTAAAACCAATTCCATGTTTCAGTACCGTTTCAATCCCGTTCAATATAGTTGCCCTTGTTGACTTTCTCTCGACGCCGTCCCTTGGCAGGAGGGGAGGTGGATCAGGCGGGAGTAACCGGGTTATGCGCGTGCATCAATAACAACTTTAAGTATCTTGAGCCACAAAAGAATGAGCCAGATGTCATTTTTTTTGCCCTGTGTATCATTCATTCATTTTTCACTGAACTGCTTAATCTGATTAGGGTTGCAGGCAGAGCGAAGCCTATCTCCACCAACTCTGGGCAAAATCAGGGTACACTGAACACTCCGACTCACACTGAGGGGCAATCTGGAACAGTCAATCAGCCTAATAGGCACGCCTCTGGACAGTCGGAGAAAACCAGAGTACCTGAATGAAACCCACCCAGTGCAAACGCCACCCCCCCCCCCCTCCCTTTCTCTCTCTCACATCATGTCATGTCACAAATATATTTCCCGAGCTCTTAATAACCTCAGCTCTCGGACAGGAGGGTGAACGCAACCTGAGCTGACGCTGGCCCTCGCTGCACCGTTTGAATTACAGAAACGCAGGGCCAAACCCAATTGTCTCAGTTCGTCTCTGAGCGACGCTATCCATCACCTTTATTACGACACCGGTGAGATAAGACTTGGTTTATTGTGCCAGTGACTCTATTCACACCACATCAATGTTTTTAAATGAATTAGAGTGTGTACAAGGGCTCGGGGCAACACACTGCCACCTGGAGCTACTGGTGCACAGGAGGAAGGCTTTGACGAGTCTATGACAGGTCTAATAAATGTTTATGGAGGGAGCTCGAGAGATGGAAACGTAAGCGTGGGTCTTAGTTTCACAACTGGATTGCTTGCTGCAACCTGTCACGTGGAGGTACCTCATCATGCGTTTGACCACTTCGAAATTTATAAATAAATAAAGCAGTGAAGGATGGAGATGAATAGTAGGCCAAATGAGCTGACAACAAGTGGCCTGTGGCGACGTATTACCACTCAATTAGTGTTTTAAGAGGGCTTCGAAGGGAACAGCTTCGCTCTTTCAGCGTTGATGAAATAAGAGCGCTACCCGGCGTGCACTCATAAAGCAACGCTGGAGAGAAGGAACGCTCAGTCATTCATCATCATCTGTTTCTCTGCCCAGGTGGCTTTTTTCTCAACAGAAACACACACACACACACCTCAAAGAATTCAAACTCAATACGGACGTGTAATAGTACAGAATATAACACACTGTGGCATTTTTTTTTTTTAAACAAATTAAAAGAAAACTTTAATCCCAAAGTACACTGTCACGCCACTGTGCAGCTGAAGTAATGGACAGATGCAGGGATGCAGAACTTATATAAAAGGGCTTATTTACACTCCAGGCAGAGGTATCCATAATCACAGTCCAAATACACAAACAGGAAACAGGAAAGGAGGAGAGATCGGTAACACTGAACATCACAGGCAAAACTAGACTCATGGTCAGGTATCAGGCAGAGACAGATCATACACAAGGCTGGGAATATAACAGGCCAAGCACAAGAACAAGAACGAGTAGTAAAACAGGTCATATACTGGGATTTCTCTATACTTGATTTTATATATATATATATTTGTATCCTATATTTTATCTCGTATGTATATTTTATTTTTTTATTTCTATCCTTTTGCATTTTCATGTTTATTTGACCTTTAAAATCCTTTAACTGACCTTTAAATCCTTTAAAAGTTTTAGTTATTGTTCTTTTCTTCTTGTTGCTTTGATAGTTTATT
>JAOUQZ010000024.1:9687564-9701225 GCA_028564935.1 Neosilurus hyrtlii
TACTAAGCATTTCACTACATATTGTACTGTGTATAATTTGTATGTGACAAATAAAATTTGAATTTGAATTTGAAATTAACACTGAAATACACGGCTTGGCAATATACTGAACACAGGGGATGCACATCTAACGCTGCTTTAGCTACTTGATGGACTACATGAGTGTCCTGATCACCTGCGCCTGCGCTCCACTTACTGACCCTCCTGTAGTGCGTCATAGGTGTAGTAGTTCTTCCGCCTTAGAAACCCGGAAGTGCTGAGAAACGAGGAAGACGGAAGGAAACTGTGGCACACAAAAATTCTCCTTATATTGACGTTTACAGCATTTGGCAAATGCTCTTATCCAGATCGACTTACAATTATCATTTTTATACAACTAAGCAATTGAGAATTAAGGGCCTTGCTCAAGGGCCCAATAGTAGTGATAGTGGGGATTGAACCGCTGACCTTCGGATCAATAACCCATCGCCTTAACCACTAAGCCACCACTGCCCTCCTTCTTCTTCCTCCTCCTCCTCCTTACTTTCTTTACGGTTAGCAAAACATTAAATGATTTCTTGCTAACGATCAATGACATGACTAGCATGACGCCACCGATTATGGCATTTGCACAAAAGTTGAAATGTTCGAGCTGAGGAAGCAACAGAACAGCTGAGGAAGTGATACAGCTGGATTGACTGAAACAGTAAAGCGCCGCTGCATCCTCTTGTCAAACAAAGATGAAGGACGGGGTAGTTCCTACTGATGTGCTATTAAGTTGCTTTCCGAGTCGCGTTTATAATAATTCTCTATTATTTGAATGTTTGTCATTCATTTATATTCAAAATCCAAAATAAAAGCAACGTCAGTGAAACTAAAATGAACAAATAAAGTGAACTGATATCCATTTAAAAAAAAAAAAAAAAATTATTAGATGATTTGTGAAACTGGACGTATTTTCCAGATTGGAACTTTCACCGTGTCACTCAGCATGTTTCTCAGGCGATGGCAGAAAACGCATTACACACAGGTGACTCGGAAAGGGAACCACATCACGACGACAAACCCAGCGCAATGCGGAGAGGTAATTATTCAAGTGTATAATTTCACTTCATGCATCAGTGGGTTTTAATGAAAGACAACAAAAGCAAGTGATAAAAAAAAACATGGGCACAAATATACAGAACATATCATAACACCTCCGTACTTCTTATAATGTAGAATATACTGCAAACAGTCAAACGACACCATTCATGTGTATCTCCTAGACAAGAAGCAACAAGCTAGCTAGCTAATTGTGCTGAGTGTTTCATGGCTTGAGCAAACTAATATATATGTCTTTATATTAACAGATTTAAAGTAAATTTTATTTTCTATAGTAGTGTTGTATCACTCATTAAATGCCGCATTGTTTATTCTTTTTTCTCCCAAAATCAGAGACATTTCGTTCAACTTATTGTGTTTACGTTAAACTAAGTGTTCATGGAAGTGCTCATAGGTGTGGCAAGAAAAATCCAAACTAAAACAGAACAGTTCCAGGAACTTCCTGCTTGGCCCCCGAATAATAATATTAAAGATAATAATAATAATAATAATAATAATAATAATAATAATAATAATAATAATAATAATAATAGTAATAATAATAATAATAGCAATAATAATAGTGATAATAATATTAAAGTTAATAATAATAATAATAATAATAATAATAATAATAATAATAATAATAATAGTAATAATAATAATAATAATAGTAATAACAGTAATCATTATAGTAATAATATTAAAGATAATAATAATAATAATAATAATAATAATAATAGTAATAATAATAATAATAGTAATAATAATAATAATAGTAATAATAATAGTGATAATAATATTAAAGTTAATAATAATAATAATAATAACAGTAATCATTATAGTAATAATATTAAAGATAATAATAATAATAATAATAATAATAATAATAATAATAAATAAGGCAACCAGAGTGTAAGATACTTTTGCAAAGCAATATGAATAATGTAACAAATAAGCTGGATGTGAGATCTGGTTTTTATTACCCATGAGCTCATCTTATGATTATATCAGCACTCATCTCAAAGTTACAAGTGCTTTCTCACCAAAAATTTTTCTACCTTGCACTGACCTCCAACTTTGAGCCTGACATTCGAAAATCACATCATGTCTGGGAATCAGATAGGGAAGTGTCCCCACCAAGATTGGTGAAAATCCATGCACGGGTTTGGTCAGGAGTTTGTTCACAAACAAAATGACAGACAAACTAATTCCGCTGACGACAATACCAGATGGTAATAATAATAATAATAATAATAATAATAATAATAATATGGTTGGCGGCCATATTGGTGTAGTGGTTAGTGCCTCACAGCAAGAAGGCCTGGGTTCAAGTCCCAGCTCAGGCGTTTCTGTGTGGAGTTTGCATGTTCTCCCCGTGCCTGCGTGGGTTTCCTCTGGGTACTCCAGTTTCCTCCCACAGTCCAAAAACATGCACAATAAGCTAATTGGCTGTTCCAAATCACCCCTAGGTTTGGATGTGAGTGTGAATGGTTGTGTGAGTAATGGTCCTGCAATGGTCTGGCGAGCTGTCCAGGGTGTACCCCGCCCTCTCTCAGAGTCGGCTGAGATAGACGCCAGCCTCCCCGCGACCCTAATTAGAATTAAGCGGTTCAGGAAATGAATGAATAATTGAATGAATAATAACAATAATAATAATAATGATAATAATTTCGGGGTTTCTCACATAGCATACTGCTCCCTGCCTCTCATATATGATCACAAAATTTAAGATAATCTTCCGTTTGGATCATTAATATCATTTAACAGTTATGAATAAATAAGAAAATAATTTGAAGATATTTTGCTTGCAAACTGCTATTTATGTATGTATTTATTTATTTAGAGCCCTTTGTGAGATTTTAATTCATTTTCAGTTCATGTTCAGAACACGGCTTAATTGACAGGGAGGTAGAGCTGATTAAATGCCAGTGTAACCCCCTGGGGTGAAGATAAAAAATTCATTCGAACAGTCGGCCATTTTTATTTATTATTTATTTATTTACTTACTTTTAATTAGGGCATTCTGATATAAAAGTAGTTTTAACACTTTAATGTCATGTTATGTTGTATTTTACTGGACTGTGTTGCATTTCTGATGCACAGGATTTAGTATCGTTGTCCGATATACGTCTATCTAAATTACTCAGCATGCAATTTGCCTTCTAGGGGAACCTGCATACACTCTGTGAGATTCTTCCTCTTTTACTAAACACCGCACACTTAGTGTATATTGCTGGTGGAATTTACAGCCACCCAACACTAACAACCGCTCCGTATACACCCACCACACCCATGTCCCCATCCATCATAAAAACGGATGACCTGCCGCAGAGACGCCTGGACTCACCGGATGGAGAGCCCATTAACGTGGCACGTTGTGATTAGGTTAGGCTTTAACCGGCGTCTCATAAACACCTCCGGAGTCTGATAAGGGTAGCTGTCGCTCCGGGATGCCAGGGCTTTTCCCCTCCACTAAAAGGAAACAGTGGGAAAAGTCAACACAGGAGACATAACCATTCCAACAGAGAGAGAGAGAGAGAGAGAAAGCTGCACATAAGCTAGTGGACCTGCCACCTTTTATTCATATCGACTGCATTCATACATACATATCTAATTTTTTTTAATTATGCCCAGATGATGATGCATGCCCCTCTAATCTCTAATAAGACATGAATGGGATATGAAAGGTCGGCGTGAGCAAGATAAATGGCTCCCATTATTTCGACCCAATCTGAGAGAAGCCCTCTATATGTTCTCATTTGAATGATAATAAAATGCAGTATTGCCTCGTCCTGCTGGGCCACTTTCCCCATGATAAGCAGCACACAAGGTAACCTTGTCCCGTACGTCAGCCTATTACCGCCAGCCGGAGCCTCCGAATTAAAGGGGCTTCAAATAAATCACCATCCAGCAGCACGAGACAGTTATGACAGGACATGACGAGGCTTCAGTTTCAGAAGTTTTTTTCTTCTTCTTACCAAAAAAAAAAAAAAAACAACCCATGCATAATGAGCAGTAAACTGGTGATTATAAATTCCATGACTGAAGGCGTAATCAGCAAAGTAATCTTTTTGATTGCTTTAAAAGTGTAATCTGATTACTTGTAGACTATTTCTGATGTAACTACTTTGTTTGGATTGTGCAGTACTTAATTCCTGTTATATCTTTATAGTAGATATTAACGGAGATAAAAACACGGTGCCCCCGCTGAGCATCGGAAATCTTGTGTGTCCCTTTCCTGGCAACAGCTTTCAGAATGTTGCAACCGCAATGCTGGGAAAACAAACTTTATTAACCTTTTCCGAGCTGGGTGCAGAGGGAAGTAACAAGAGCTTGCCCTCATTTATTGAAGAAAAATATCTCGGGTGATTTCATTCTCATTACCCGATTCAAATGATTCGGATTCACTGATTCTGTTGCTTGCATAGCTGACACAAATGTAACTACAAATTTACTAGTGATGTAAAATAGCTAATAATCATTGACACCCACCCATTCTTTCATTTTCTTAGCCGTTTAATCCTAATTACGGTCACGTGCTCGACTCTGGGCGAGGGCAGAATACACCCTGGACAGCTCGCCAGGCCATAGCAGGGCCTGTTCACACTTACTTTTCAGGGTGATTTGGAACAGCCAATTAGCCTACGTGCATGTTTTAGGACAGTGGGAGGAAACGGGAGTACCTGGAGGAAACCCACACAAGCACACTGAGAACATGAAAACTCCACACAGAAATGCCCGAGCTCGAATCGAACCCAGGCTTTCTTGCTGTGAGGTGAGGCGGACGTGCTAACCACTGCGCCACCGTGCCGCCTATAATCATTGACACTGTTATCCTGTTATCTTATAATATCATTATGCATCTCTGTTCTGCAGACAATTAATCAGTTCTGTTATGAATCATATGACTATTTCATTCCAAAACCAAATCCAACACTCGAAAGAAAAAGAGAAATGACTCTGAATCAAAAGCAAAGGATTCACTGATGTAAGCATGTACACTTGAGCAGCAAATCTTTTGGCAGTGAATCAGTCCACTGATGAATCATTCCATTGAATCATTCTAAATCCAACTCAAACACTGTACAAGACATAAATGACTCCAAAAGATTCACTGATTCAACACTGACTTGATGAACACTTGAGCAGCGAATCTCTTGATGATGAATCAGTCCACTGATGAATCATTCCACTGATTCGTTTCAAAATTAATCTTGAACCCTGTACAAAAGAGAAATTACTCTCAGTCCAAACCAGAAGATTTGCTGATTCAAGCTGAATGTTTAAGCAGCGGTGTACATTCATGATCAAAAGATTCACTAATCTGCCCTGCGATGGCCTGGCGAGCTGTCCAGGGTGTTCTCTGCCCTCACCCAGAGTCGGCTGAGATGGGCGCCAGCCTTCCAGCGACCGTAATTAGGACTAAGAGCTTGAATGAGAGAGAAATGAATCTTAGTCATATTCCAATGATTCACTGATTCAGCTCTCCATGTTCATTTATGGCATTTGGAAGACACCTTTATCCAGAGCGACTCACATTTATCATTTTCATACATCTGAGCAGTTGAGGGTTAAGGGCCTTGCTCAAGGGCCCAACAGTTGCAGCTTGGTGCTACTGGGGCTTGAGTCCCAGCCTTAGGGTCAGTAACACAGAGCCCTAACCACAAAGCCACCACTGCCCACTGTACCGAATGACAGGAGTCAATCTCGGTCATGACGGAAATTATTCCCCAACTCGTGGAGCGTGGATCAGGATGAGCATGTGTAAATAAAATGGGTAGAAACGCTATGACTCAAATACAGCTTTCATGAACACACGAGCACTATATTATGGTCCTGTTCAAATGATTCACTGATTCAAACACTGATCTGCTGAACGAGAGCGATACGAATCGCTGTCATGACCCGACGTACGGCACTGATTTGTATCATTACTGATTTGTTTGCTTCAGTGACTGATTCAAACAGGCCGACTCGCTCTCCTGGCTGATACACTGCGATATTAAACGGCGCCAACACTTAAATCCTCGTAACAGTAGTTATAAATTGTCACTGGGATGGTAAGAATGTACAGAGACGACCTTCCTGCACTTTGACCTTTCAATCATGACTCTTCCTTGGTCACATAAGTGAATTTTCCACAGTAATATAATCCATTACGCCCTTTAATGAATCCCTGCATGAATCAAGCGCCTCGACTTAAATACAGGTCAGAGCTGTGTGTTCGGTTCTACGATTAGGGGGGAAAATAAACTAAATTTTTGTGTCTTCCAGCTGCATGTGCGTGTATGCGTGAGTGTAGGGGGAATAGTCGTTATCCTTCCTCGAGGTCCCGAATGTGCTGCATATTTTTAGAGTGCTCCTCGGAGGACAGGGATAGGGTGGCCATGCGGACATAAATAATAAATCAGGCCGTCCTCGTCTCTATTGAAAAGCAATGAAACGTGATAAACTGTTTCATCCGGCTTGCTTGATATTTGTAGCAGTCACTTTTGAGCTGACAGGCCTCGACTATATAAGTTACTGATGGCTCAGGAGAGTGGGTCCTCTGTGGTGCACGCTGGCACGGCGTCGATACACTGCTGTAATTTAGTAATATGAGTCGGACATGGCTTGTGAGTCTCACAAACAGCGCGATGTCTATTCGTTTCCTCTGGGGGTGTTTTTATGCTGCATTCATGACAACGCGGAACTTTCTACTTTCCCATAAACTCGACTGTTTAATACAGAATAAACAGGAAGCTGGGGCTTGTCTGACTTTATAAGTTAATAAAAACAGCCAATAAATTGTTTGTTTAGTTAGTTTAGATGTGGTGTGTAAATAATTATTATATACACAGGAATGCTGCGATCTGATTGGTCTGCTATATGGGGATTATTCTGAGTGGATAATGTTTGAATCAAAACAATGGACACTCATGGTTTTTCACTGATCCCTGGAGCAGGCAGGTAATGTTTTTAATCATTACACATACGTGTCATCACTTTAAATCATTTGAATTAGATTTCTGGACAAAGAGCCCCCCCACAAAAAAAGTTTTCTAATTCCTACGGATTTTACATGGGATGAGGTTGCTGCTCTTTTTATAAGCACCCGGCATGTTTTTTAAAAATTCAACAACATTCTAATTAACGAGTTAAAAGTCCTTCCTTTCGTTGTTTTCCGAATCAAAACACAAGGTCAAAATAATAGCTAATTAAAGACTCATTTATTTCAACTGGCAGCAGAATAGAGCAATTAAAATGCACATGCTTTACTGTTTGTCATATATTTACCAAACCATCTGTTTTCCAGCTTATTAGACTGTGTGTGTGTGTGTGTGTGTGTGTGCGAGTGTGTGTAATAATTTCTGTGAATGCTGTTCTCCCTCTCATGTTCATTGTAATATGCAGCATCTTTCATCTACGCCAAAGAAACTTTTCATTTTGCAAAAGAACTAACGTTGCATTTTGCTTTACAGCGCCCGACAAGTCAATTTATGGAATTGGTGCCGCTCCGCATGTCCCGTAAATGAAATGCGGAGCGGTCTAACGCGGAAGACAACAGTGCGCTTCTGCAAATGAAAAGTTTCACCAGCTGACACGTACACTAATTTTGAAGACAGATGTGCTGTTGAGTGTGTAACAGAGAGGAGGGGTATTACACTGTGTATTCGTGTGTGTGTGTTTGTGTGTGTGTTGTGTTAATGCATTCAAGCAGAGTCATTTGAGTGGGTTGAGATTACAGCAAACTGTCACTTACCTTGGGGGAGACATGGCTGTGCTTTAAACACAGAAAATCACAGTGTCGGTTTGGTTTATCTCACAGCTCGTTCCTCTTTTATTCCACTGGAACACACTTTTAACACTCAGAACTGGATGTGCTCATTAGGGTCCAGTGATCTGAACATGGAACAGTACAGATTTTATATATTGTATACACACACACACACACACACACACACACGCATGCACGCACACATTCAAAGCAGTGGGCAGCCACATTGCGGCACCCAGAGAGTTACGTTAGGTTAGGTGCCTTGCTCAAGGGCACTTCAGCTCTAAGGGTGGAGGAAGGGGGAGGTCCTCCCCTTGCCACCACACATTTTTCTGGCTGGTTCAGAACCAGTGACCTTTCTTCCCAAAATCATCTTCTCTAACCATTAGGCATCGGCTGCCCCTAATGTTTAATTGAGCAATAAGCTCGATAAACTTGGCATCACAGGCTCATTATTTAAAATGATATTATTTTTATGTTGAGCACAACAGTATTTTGAGTACTGAGAGTGTGTGCTCTTAAAGCCCTGTATATGACAGAGACTGAAAATATAGCCTGTTTGTGTCACCTCTACACACATACACCCCACTTAAAACTCAGGTGGAACAATCCATCAACACGACGAGTGGATTATGTGCCGGTGATAGCAGCTTATAAACAACAAGGTGGGAAAAAAAACCCATCATGAAATTTTCATGTAGGGTTCTGGAAAATTATAAGCTTCTTGACATACCCCAATGGGGCAATTATTCCAAGTGTGATGAGGATCAGAAAACTCTTGCCTGAGATACCGCTTGAAAATGGTTGGGGTCAGAAAAGAAAAAAGGGGAAAAGGAAGGAGAAATGCTGAAACACATACGGCCTAATAAAAATGAGTAACATTTAAAGTGCATTTTACCCATAATCCCTAATGTGACACACAGCAGTCTTGAACTGGAGGCTTGCTGAATTGTTTCGGCACAGATTGTTCGCTCCTGGCTGGCTCGCCACATCAATAAATTGTACATTGTTCTGGCTTGTTGCTAAAATGTGCTCACACATATTTCTCAGTCCTCACTGTTTTAGGAAACTGTTCGATTCCAGTTTTATCACAGTTGACATAGTAGATAAATAAAATTTCACGATTGGCTGCTTCATGGAAAGTTTCTGATTTCAGACTTCTCACATTTTACCCAGAATTAATTTATGTAGGAGTTTAAAGGGACTTGGAGCCTTATCTTCATGATTTATGTGCTCTTTCACTTTTGCTACTTTAAAGCTACTTTTTTGAGCGTATATCAAAAGGCAATAAATGCAGTAAACTTACCAGCTCACATTGCCTATAACTAATCAGTCTTTAAAATAAAAATTATCTATCTATCTACTAATTTCAGACCAGGTTTTTGTTCTACAAGCACACAACAGCATACCTGACCACACACTACATCGATGTGCGCTCAGTACATTTGTCTGAACGGAAAATTACAACTGGGGGAATTATCCTTTACGTCGAACTCTCCAGACATTTACAAACACCTTTCCACCATGTTTTACACAAACTATCAACTACAAATAATATTGTTATTATGATTACCATTATATTGATATAATAAGAGGTAAAAAGCACTGCACACACAAATATTACACTTATATGATCTCTCCACAATAACTAATTTAAATTTGAATACATACACACAATTCCAGTTTATTTCACATCCAAGTATGTATATGGTAAAGCTCTGCAAAAATGTCACAAATCCAAAATAATGTGCACTACATCTCTGTTTTTTTTTTTTAAAGGTAGCAAGACACACTGCCTTCCCTAAATTGGAATTTACAAATGAATCATTGCTCAGAGCAATTCTCTGCCGAGTCTCCTCTGGTCGATCCGCTCTCTTCAAAAAAAAAAAAAAACTTCTCTCTTCCATTAATCAAAATCTGACCTGAATCTTAAACAGGAGACCGCGGGCTGGACTGCGCCGAGATTGATTCACTCTCAAAGGGAGAAAAGACGATATAGAGATACATTTACAGCCAACGATGGTTCCTTTTGAGCACATCAAAGCACCGTTCCCCTCAGGACCTAATAGAGCGTCGCACCTGTTTCAATCTCCCAACTGCTGTTCTGATGTTTTCGAAAGCCTGCCGAGCTCAGTCACACTCTTCATCCTACTCGTGCCCTCCAGTCACAAACACACACACACACACACACACACACACACATACACAATCTTGTACTTCAATCTCTGTGGGGACATTTAATGACATAATGCATAGTCCTAGTCCCTTTACCCTAGCCTTAATCATCTCAATTCATTGCTTAATCCTAACCTTTTCTCTAATCTTAACCTAAACCTAATTATAACCTCAACCCTAAAATCAGATCTTAACCCTCAAACAACCCTTTGAAAAAGTTAGGGCCAGCCAAAACCTCCTCACTCTGCTGGTTCTGAAGGTATCCTGGTCCTCAATATGTAACAAGTACACACACATATGTACAATATCTCCCACACACACACTTTCTTTGCTTTCTTCCCCATTTTCCAGCTGTTACAGCATATCACAGTATTCTGTGTTGCTGAGGGCAAAAATTTGTATTCCCCATGATTATAAAATGAGAAGCTACAATTTATTCATTCATTCATTTTCTAAACCGCTTAATCCTAATTAGGATTGCAGGGAGGCTGGTGCCCATCTCAACCAACTCTGGGCAAGGGCACCCTGGACAGCTCACCAGGCCATAAGCTGCAATTTATTTTGAATTTATTTTAAAAACAAGCATTAAGAAATTTAGAAGTTGCTTGCATCCCTGTCCCTGAGAGCACCGAGCAGAATGTGCATTTTCTATTTGCAGAAGTAGAGCTGTCCATTGACAGCAGTTTGCTCCTCTTCCTCGCTTCTTCAGAGCTCTCACCAAAGGCTTACACGGTGGTGCCCTCCTGGTCAGTGAGGTACCCTTAGGCCCTTAGCCTTGCCTCTGTTTCCCAACATGCAAGTGTCCGGAGCTGCTTCTTTTTGGAAAGGGGGTTCATCCCTGCACCAAAAAGTGGCAACAGGCAGGGCTACCAAGCTGCATCTCCCTGGGAACCCCCGCAGTATACAGATGTTACCAAGCCATAACGCTAATGATGATGTTACTGTTATTCTAGTTCTCAGTGCAGTTTGTGTGCCTGGTTTTTGCTTTTTTGGATTTTTGCCTGGATAAAGTTGTTTGCCGATTGCCATATTGCGTGCCTCTTTTCTAACTACAAGGGTACCTTATGCTTCGGATTTTCCCTGTCTGTGTTTCTGATAAGCTCTTTTATCTGTGCCTGTATCCTCCTTTCTCTGTGTGAGACACACAGCAAGAAAATAGAAACAGAAAGATGAAGCAAAGACAAAGACATACCAGCTCACAGCAGAAACTGAATAAACAAACAAACGGTGGGATAGGTGTATGTATGTAGGTAAGTAGGTAGGTATAGATAGATAGATAGATAGATAGATAGGTTGATAGATAAACCAAGAAATAGCTTTGGAAATAGATAAATACATAATAATAAATAAATATGCTCATCAGCAAACAAAAAAGATAAAATAATAAAGAAATAAACAAATAATTATTAGGTAAGTGTCAGAAACTGGATAAATAACCAACATTTATGATGCAAAATAAATTAATTAAAAAAATCCAAATTAAATAATCAACAGTGAACTTTCAATCAACGGCGACGCAACTATAATTTCCCTCCCCCACCCCGAACACGGTGACTAACACAGTAAATTTCTCATGAAAACCCCTCATTTGGGTTGTGTCAGAGGAAACCACTGCTGACTTCATCAGGCGCATTCTTCTCGAAAACGAAGAATACAGTGCAGAGAGGAAGCAGCTGTCAGGCAGCGCGTGACGTCAAGCTAGTTAGGTCTTTAATTTGCATACAGCATCTCCGCTTGCCTTATTACATCGTGATGAGCAGAAACAATCAGCACTCTCAGCACTCCTTAAGCGAGAGTCTTCAGTTGCGAACGGGTTAGGGCCTTAATTGCAAGCGAGTGTCTTCTCCCTGCAATTTATTTACAGCTGAATGACCTTTAGTGTTCCTCTTGTTAGATTCGACTCACACAAACACCGCAGCAATTAGCCAGGGATTTCCACGAAGGCGATAATTGAGGGAACTGGAGGAGCCGAACTGCGACCCTGCTGATTCGGAGCTGCACTTACACGCGTGAACCGGATCGGTTCTTCAGAGAGGCTTGTTTAGTGAAACGAGTGTACTGGAAAGAAGTGCACGAGCTGAAAACAAGCCAAGCAAAACCGAGGTTACGGCTGGGGGACTGGAATCTTTTAAGACATACAAAGCATGCTAAGTCTTTGAGAAATTTCACTTCAGCCATCAAACATGAATACATTATCGTTGCTATAGTAACCATTAATTTGCAGGGACTTGTATAGTAGATGTGTCACATGATCAAGGTCTAAAAGGAAAATTTTACAAAAAAATTATTATTTAAAAAGAAATATGCACTGATGACACGCTAGCCGGCCGGTTTGGTGTTAGCCTAGCCGATAGCCAACCTATCCAGTGTTAGACCCGTGGGGAGCGTATCTGTGTTATCTGAGCATGTGTTCCCCAGTTCCTTTATCCCCCAGCACCTAGTGCTGCCTAGTAGTGTTAGCCCAGTGGTGGTTAGTTGCTAGTTGCCGCAAACCGGCCTCCATCATGGCTCATCATGGATCATGGCTGGCCTCATGATTTTCTATGTTAATCCCCCAGCTACCTTCAGTAAACGACAATCAATATCCATGAAAATTCGCTTCCTAGCTTTCTGTTTTTAACAGAACTACATAATCATGCGTAATTATGAACCAAACTGCACGCTGACATTTGTTTCATGGAGACTTTAACTTTCTTCTAAGATGTTCATTTATTTATTAAGTTGATTTATTTAGATTTATTTAATATTCATGGAAGAAGTCTCGAGCATGTATAGTAGTTTGCAAGTTCAGTATTACACTTGGTGGAAGCCAGCTTGTGCTTTGTGGTTTCTTGGCTGCCTTTTAAAAATGAAGGCAAAAAAAAAATAATAAAAATAAGTTGGTGAGAGGAAAGACCGTATTTTGCTGCCAAAACTTATACGAGAACGAGATCAGGAAGTAATTTGTTTTATGGATGTTCCACAGCTTTAAATGCACCTAGAAACAGATAAAAAGTACAATGCTGGCAATGTTGCTGTTTTATACAGTAGATAAAATAAGATGGATATGCTGTTATTGACTATAATCAACTTCTGGATGGGAAGAGAAGCTTCGTCACACCACCCCAGCGTCGATTATTTCCCTACAATAGCATGACCTGGAGAGGTTTATCACCTGTGTATTTTTAAACTTTGTATTAAATGCTATTTAAACATTTATTCAATCTGGTGGATTTTAAATATCTAAAAGCTCCAGGTGTAAATAAAGAAGTGAATAAACAAACACCAATATAAAGTCGAAAATATAATTTTCCTTTCTTCTACTGTACTGAACTTCTCCTAAACTTTCATAGCTTTTAACATCGCTCCTGTCTGACACGCTTGTATTATTTGCCCTCAGTGTCGCCTCAAGTGTGTGTTGCACCGTGATCTTGGAGACTTTATTACTCTGTACATGTGGATGGGACGGTGATCAAAATTGACAAGACCTGAGCTCATAACCCTGTGGGCGCAGGCTTTAGCGAGTCTGATTTATCCTTCGCATGGCTCATTCTGTCAAAATAAGGTTATAATGGCATCAATACTGTACAGGAGTCTGGGGAGGGAATAAGATGCAGCAATGCACTTATGCTTATATACTGTATGTATTTCCAGTCATACACACACACACACACACACGTATATA
>JAOUQZ010000024.1:9701325-9730781 GCA_028564935.1 Neosilurus hyrtlii
GTACAGATAGATAGATAGATAGATAGATACATGTAAAGTTTTGATTTTCGTCTCAATCTCATAACGTGCGAAATGAAAGACTTCAACCTGCAGAAACTACATAGAGGACTGAAGAGTATTTATGATCCGATTAATTCTTCCGGAGGTGATTATGTTAATTTCTCAGTACTACAAAAGGGTCATAAATAAAAGCAAGGGATTCATTAAGCCGGCAGCAGTGTAATGTATGGACGCAGAGGGTAATATCAGGTTTAGTTAGTATGCTATCACTATGATACATTATCTCTGGGTGCATGGCGCGACCTGCTTTATTTAAAACGTGTTGGATGTAATGGGAAATCCCGGCCTGTAGCTTTGTTTTTCTTTTTTCTTTTTTTTTTACGCCATCATGACTCACACCAGCTCCATCAGAGGAGCAGTGCGGCGTGAAAAAGACTAAATGCTCACTGCCCGAGACATTTTACATCACATTTTCTATCAAATTACACTTCGCAGTGCATCTCTAAAGCACTGAATCAATGTTTGGAGATATTTTTTTCTTTTTCTTTTTTTTTTTGGAGGATTGCGAGTGAGCTGTTGCAGATTGGAAATGCAGAACTGTTTTTATTCCTAGTCACTGTTGTTTAGGATGAGAAATCCTCTGGAGCAAATTCACACCGAATTTCAGTTCACAATAAATTTAGAATCCAATCAGTACTTACTATTAATTTCAAAGGCATCCCATTTTTCAATATTTACCCTCCAGATTCTTCAGTAAGAAATCGTACAGACATTTGATGTGCTACAGGCGGCCTTCTTCATCATCTCCATCCCTCTGCTTGGCTTTTCCTCATAGGATCCTCTATGCCCAGAGGCGTAAAGCGCATACACACAGGGCGACCGGTTTATAAACAAAGTCCGGTAATATAATATTTGCCTTCTGAATTATTGAACAGGGATTTTTATGAGTTTCTCTCTCACACTTTAACGAATTCCTGTGTGGGATGCCTTTCAGGGTCTACTGACTCGTCTGTAGCACCAATAAACCAAATATACAGAAAGATGACTGCTATTTACATAAAGTGCTCAAACACTAACGAAGTTACCGATGAATTCGGTTAAACACATGTTGTGGAATGTTTGCTTTTTGCGATCCCCCCTCCGAACTGATGTTGCTGGAACTTGCGAATCAGACAAAACTGCAACAAGACACAAACAAGAACTAATTCAGAGGAAACAACAGCTTTGTACTTATCAGCAAGAGGTTTAGACATGGAGTCGTATCCTTTTAGCTTCATTTGTGGAGTAGAATACATAATCGGTGACTAAAGCCTGAAGGTTTCATATTCAGAATCAGGTTCCACAACTCCTGAGTTTCCTATTCATTCATTTGCCAAACCACATAATACTACTATAGTAGCTGGGGGGATGAAGCCTATCTCAGCCGGTACACCCTGAACAGTTCACCAGACCACTGCAGGGCCAACAAACACACAACCATTCCATCACACATTCACACCTAGGGGCAATTTGAAACAACCAATTAGCCGAATGTTCATGTCTTTGGACTGTGGGAGGAAACCCGAGTACCTAGAGGAATCTCACGCAAGCAATGGGAAAACGTGTAAACTCCACACAGGAAAGCCCCCACCGAGTCCGGGACTGTTATCTTCTTGCTGTGAGGTGGAAATGCTAACCGCTACGCCATCATGCCAACCACTGACCAATCGATACACTTTACCGATCAATGCCGAGCTGGATATTTAATTATTCTGTTCCACATATGTAATCCATATGGTAACAGACCGAGAATATGTTACGCACAAACACACACACACACAAAGACAAAAAGTGAAGTGGCTAGAAGAGTATATGGATAAGTATGTGGAAAGGGAGTGTGTGAGAATGGAGAGAAGAGAATGTTGATATACCATCTGTGACTCGGGCCTTAAATAAATCCCCACAAGGACAGTGGTACGAAGGTCTGGATAGACACACAATACAAAGGAAGCGACGAAACCGTCCCCGATGGCTAATAAATCTCTGTTCCGAGACAGCACTTCTTACAAAAGCTTGGGTTTCTCTGGACTCTGGTCAACCCGGCTCTGTCCCATAGACGACGTCCCCTCGAGTGTCCCCGCGGGACTAGACAACGAGATGCAGTTACGAGCTCCGATTCTTATTCATGTGATGAATCTCTGCTGAGATTTGAGGTCATCCAGAAACACCGGTGGTATTTTTTTTATTAGTTGCGCGCAGGAGGGACACAAACGACCAGACAACCGGACACCTCCAAGAGGGGTAAACAGGGCTCCAGTCACCCAGATATAAATCTGCCTAAGCAAAAATGGCTCTTTAGATACACTCCTAAATATGCTGTATGTCTGAAAGGTTAAATATAAGTCACACATTATGCATAGCATTCGCCCCTATACCTAAAAAAAAAAAAAAGAAGATGAAGAAAATAGGAAAGAAACTTCAGAATGGAAATTTGGTGATGCTTCGTGACATTATGTACAAAGTAATGAGTGAGTCATATCCTCGAACAACAATAACCTCAGACAGGCAAAGCCTTCGGTCACGGCATGACGGACTCGGGGATTTGCAAGGCCCGCTATTGTTTTTCTGATGAATCATTTTCCATTGGAACAAGTCTGTGTGTGTGTGTGTGTGTGTGTGTGTGTGTGTGTGTGTGTGTGTGTGGTGATTACAGTGTGCAGTCGGATTACTGGGGCAACAGCTGTCTCATCTCAATCCCATTTCACTTTCTTCCCCATGATGACGACAGGCGCATCGGAAATGTGGCGAAAGAGCCGTCAATGGAGAGAAACGAATTTGACAGACGAGAAATGAAATGAAGTGAAAAATCAAAGTCGCTTTCTATTCAGCTCTGGGATTGGGCCCAATATTGCCTTGGGCCACTTTCGATTGGCGTCACCAGCAACAACAAGCCACAAATAATTCATAACTAATCTTGACCATATTGAATTGGCCCGGAAATACAATTTCACCACCCAGACCTCCAGGAAACGCTGACTTCTCCTCAGAAGTGATGGAATTTCAAGAACTTTCAGAAGCATCGTAATGTCTAAGAGTATGACTCCAGACAATCAAGTTAATCTCGATATAATTGGTTGTGCCTGCCACTGTTTATATCTTCTCAGCCTCCCTAAAAAAGCAACATAACTCTCTGCCTTCATGTCCAACATGTAGTTCGTCAGAGAAAACAAGCAGGATGGATGGATTTCTTCATGAGCCAACCATTAGTTTTCATTAGTTCTGCGAGGGAGAAAGTTTTGGAGATTGATTGGCTACATTTGACCACGTTCAGTCCTGAGGGCCTTGCTGTGATAGCTGGCTCGGACAGAGAGAGCGATCGGCCCGCGTTCGTTTTCAGCTCCGTGTCATCATTTTTATTCATCCCATCTTCTCAACTGTCGAAAATAAGCAGATGTGGCAAAGGGAAGGTTATCATTAAAGTTGGATCCAAAAACCCGCGTCTGCTGCCAAACGCTTCTTTTTCAGCTGTTTATCAAAATCTAATGGGCTCTGACATTGACGGCCTCCTTCGATCCTGTTTTGAACATATTGTCCCATCTGTCTGGCACACTTTTCTTCAAAAGACTTCTAGTTACCCTTCAGGTGGCCTAGAATTGCTCCTGCGACCCTTGTCATATGATCTGCATGATTAAAATCCTTCACGGATGCACGAATCATGTGTAAATATTTGTTTAGTAATTCAAAATATAAAAATAAATAATAATTAAAAGTGAATTAATTAAAAGTTTGCTAAGCTCAAACTTAGCAAAATTAGCTAGCTGGGTACGTTTAATAAATTATATAATTAAAGTAGCTAGTTTGTCATGTTTTAACTTACTGTGTAAAATTTGCTAGTTCGTCACAGACTGTAAAATCTTAAATTTGATAGCTAGATTGTAGCGTTTTGTAAACTAATGTGATAAATACTTTGCACCTTGTTATGTTTTTATTTTAAGTCATTTTGCTGAAATTTGTAACAGCTTTTAAAAATAGTTAGTGAGTTACATTTTGTAAAGTATGTTACTCAATTTGGCAGCCTGTTTAGTTTCATTAAAGAAATAGCTAATAGTTTTGCTAGCTAATAGAAGTAGCTGTTTTGAAGGAGTGCGTTAACAAAAGTAATAAGCTAGCTAATTTAAGTTGCCGTTATTTGCTATTTACCGTTTCAATAGTACATTCATAAATTTGCTAGCTTACCAAGTTTGAGCTTATGTAGCTAAGTTCTGTAACTTAGCATTAGAAATTTTCACAATTTAACAAGTTTTGTGATGTGTTGAATTAACTCAGTTGTGATGGTTTGTAAATTAGCATTGCATTGACTAGCTAGTTACATTGTGCTGCTAACATGCTTTAGCATTCGTTCTAATGAGTTTGAAGTATTCTAGATTTGTTTGAGCGGAATATTTGATTGCTTCGAAGTCTTGCTAGTCATACAGCGTCAGGCATTAAAAGCGTTATTACTTAAAAAATATTCACGAATACCCGAGTACGTATAGATAAAGTTACCACATGAACTTCTTTAAACGTAACTTTTCAGTGGCACTGGTGTCTCGACGGGTCACTGATCAGCTTTTCTGCACTTTTTCCGCCCGGGAAAAACCTGAATAAAAGTTGTGCTTAATGTTGATGATAAGTGAACCAGCTGTGCACTCTGAGCCATAACATATACATCTCTTGTCATAACAATACACCCACAGCGATTTGTAAAAACGTCCGTCCCTAAACACAAACACATTTATGCCCGAGTCGGAAACGCCTCCATGCTATCGATCGCTTATGTTTAATACTGGTTAAAAATCACTAAGGACAGAGTGCTTTTATTGACTGCTCCAATATTGATGTGAGGGAGGATATAAAATAGCCTGTGATCACTTCGAATAAGACTTTTACTCATATCCTGCATTTAATCATTACTCATTTCACCTAAGGTTTAAAATCTCCACGGCGGCAATCATTCTTCCGTCCAGGGCCATTTCGTTTTGATGTTGAGGCATTATTTTCTTGTTTACTCAGGCCAAAATGATTGAAAATCAGTCACTTGGGAATGTAAAGGTGTGATATTCCTTATCATTATCCTCACTCGCCACCTTTTGACATTAAAACCCACTCCACAGTGATTAATCTGATCGCCGCAAGGTTGCCATGGTGCTCGGGAATCGACTGGCTTTTTTAAGCTCAAAGGATGAAAAAGTTGATGACCACATTAACCTATTTAGAAAAACACGACAGTAGTTGTTGAGTTATAATGTAAAGGTTAGGCAGGGCCCCGTATCTGAGAGATTTATTACACAATAAGCAGATAAAGTCTTAAATCAGAGCAATGCCCATTCCTAACTGTCGTAAACTCCGGTGATCTATTCTACTCTCCCATTCGTTTAAAAACATTTCCAGTTTTTCTCCCGCAATATTTTGTAATTAATATCAGTTTATCTTCGCAGGACTCCTTGGCCTTGAACTGCGGCTCCGTAATGCTTTATGCTTTATTCATGTGTAATTTCCAAGGCATGCAATATAGTTTTTTTGTGCACTGCACCACTTTTGCTTTTCACTTTTCCTGCAAAATACAGTATTTACATGGATTTATCTCTTCATTTTTCATTCCTCGGCTTGGACCGTCTTACTATCCCCCATCCCCCCACCACCTCCAATCACATTGTCAAGAGAGGATTCAGAGCAGGAGTTGGACCAGTTTGCACATCTCTTTTTTTCGTTTGTGTTCAACGTGCTCGTTTATTTATTTTGGTTCAGCCCAATTGGCATTCGTGGTAAGTCTCAGAGTCTCAAAGCTGCATGTGGGAACTAAACTCTCATTACGGCAATTCGTAAATACTGTTTGATGGACTGAGATATTCTTCCTAGTGTCATGATGACTAGCCTTTCTAAGCAGCCTAACCTTAAAAAAAGTTAGCAAAGAGAGAACTTTGGCTGCACGGTGTTCATGATATCGGTCTCAGTGGTCTTCGAAGTAAAAAAAATATATATACTTGAGAGTAGGAAAAAAACCAGAAATAAATCCACATAATCCAATATTGATGCTACATAATAGACATTTCCACTAGAAATGATGGGCATTTCCTAACACAGCAATAGAGAGAGAGAAGAGATGGATCAATACTACTGATTACTGTGGATTATTAATAGGGAATAAATATTATACAGTATTAATCGAGGGACGCTTGGAACTTCTCTCCTTTAAAAGTCAGACTACCGTACCATAACATTATTGAATTCTTGTTTCTGATTGGTGAGAAGGTGTTGATGAATGACCTTGTTTATTAATTATCAAGTTTTTTTGCTTACAAACTTGGTTTATCTTCACAAGAGGAAAAAAAGGAGTGCTTGTTATAAGAGAAACTAACTTCATAAATGTTACTCAGCATTAAATTAAGCGCTAAGCAGAAAAAAAGCATGATGTCATTCTTTCATAAAACTTCACTCTGCTTTGCATCAGGCTGTGTTACACTCCTCCTTTACACTAAACGTTACACCGCATCTGAAATACAGTTTATTTTAATTAAGCTTCACCTCTTGTTTATGCGTCCCACAACAGCACTTTGGCTGGATAACTAAAATTAACAACAGCGGATCCGTTAACTTAGTTTTATTTTCACCAACACTGAAAGATGGGGGCAATCAGCCTTGACGGATGTCCTCATGCAAAAGCGCTACGCGTATTAAATCTAGGAGAAAGCAGTAAACTTGATTTGTGGAAAAAAATCAGACAATGTGTTCATATGATGGCTCTATATCACAGTACACAGATGATTACTGGTTCCCTTGAATGTGGATTGGGCCTTTAGGTAGGCACGTCTGTATTTTGGCATAATTGTAACCTTTTTGTAAACATATCCGGATACATTATAGTGGTTGTATCTCCAGAATTGCATATCATATAAGAGTGTTATTGAGATTGTTATTGTCCTTGGTGAGGGTTTGCGCTCTCCAAGTGCACTTCTAGTTATAGTAGAATATTACAGTGATGCCACATTTACAGTCAGATAAAGAATTATATTATAAGCAACTTACCCATAAACCTCCTTCTGTGTGTTGTGACACACTTCAGTGAAGAATTCATAAGCCAGCCTTACGTCTTAGGTGCTTCCAAAAAAAATCCGGAATTCGTCGTTACACATTTGATTTTAGTTTATTGCAATGGATTGGTTCATATCAGTTCAGTACAAGAAGACCCTGAAGCTTCCCTTTATGCCAAGTTCAATATTCAGTGATCTTGTGCATCAGAATAATTTGTTATAATTCAATTTTTCTTCTATTACTGCAAGTATTCTTCAGAAAGAAGACGAATGTTTCTCAGGATAATAAGTTCCTTAAGCAGAATTAAAGTCCACTTCTGCCGATATCATTACTGAAGGATTTACTTCCTCACCACCAAGTCTGCCATTATTTTTAGAAAAAGCTTTAAGAGATTTAATGATTTCACAGGAATCTTTAAAAACACATTATTATCTCTTACCTTGTTATGTCTCGGTATATGAGGACAGATTGGACTGGTTGTACTGATTTAAAGAAAGCAGCCTTCAAATCTCCCAAAATCATCTGCCATGTTTTATAGTAGATATATTCCTCCTTCTCAAAAAATAATTTTCAATTTTTTCATTATTTCCAGCATTGTAAAATCATATTATTTTAAATTATGAACTAACATAGCAGAGATCAAAATGTGCCGAAAACAAATGAAAACCTTCTTATATTTCAGATCTCTCAAAAGATGCCAAGATGACAGCTTTGCGAGACTTGGCGCGGCCTCGGCATCTTCACCAGGAGCCGCCTGGGACGCTTTTCTCGACACTCTTAAAGATGTTCACACATGCTGAGCGGCCACCTTGCCTTTGCTGCCTTGCCTTCGCACTCACTAGTAGCTCAGATTTCTGAGGTTTTTTTCCCCATTGTTCTGTTTATTTGAAAACTACTTGACATTCACACTGATTCCATCAAGGAATTTGTACTGTAGGAGGATGTTTTGATGTATATAATGGTTGTATCTGCTGACACTGTGACTGCGACTTCAGTTATCCGTGGTATAACCTGGGCATAAAAAGTCAAGCTGAGATGTTAGAATAGAGTGAGACCATATTCACATATCTTTATTACAAAGAAATATTTTTTAAAACAAGCTTTAATATGGTTCATTACTATCTGCTATTTAGTCAGTCTGTGTTAGACCTTGAAACCTCCACTGCATTAGATCCCATGTGGATATTGTGGTCCCAGTCTAGTAATATATCATCAGTATAGGATTTATATTATGCTTCAGGTTTGATGTGTACAACCAGAAGAGCAAGGGACCTATAACGGTGGCTAGTGGGACTTTAATGGAGCCTGGGGGGGTGGGGTGGGGGGGCAATTGTTTGTAAACCCCACGTATAAGTGCTTTGCTGAGGAATGAAGATTAAAAATGTTTTTTTTTTTAAATTGCTAATAAACTATAAACCTGAACTGTTTGTCCTTAGAGCTCTCTGGCAGTTTCAAAGCATCAATGTACAAAGTTTAATAGAATTAACGATTTTTCACCAAAGGTGAGGTGGACTTTGCCGAATAGTCTTGGAGATGGAACATAGCTTCAAGTGACAAACTGTGATTGTCCATCGTTTTTTAATTCAAGCAACCAATCAGTATGCGCCATTCCCTTATAGTATACACTAATCAATGGCAATGTCAAGTGGAAGGCTTTAGCTGCTATATTTTCTCTGCACCATCACAATTTATAATAGTAAGAATTTAGATCTATGCATTTTTCAGAATGTACTAAAAGCTGTGTGGATGTTTGACTGGCCTCGTATATGATGAACCTTCATTCTGATATTGTTATTTCTAAATTCTACACATGGCCTACAAGCAGAAGCTATGAATGAAGGGATTTTTAAAGCTAGACTTCTTTAAGGTCAGTCAAATTGGAGGTCAGTAAAATTAATTCCAAAATCTTCATCATCACCATCATCATCATAATAACAATATTAATAACAATAATAATAATAATAACAATAATAACAATAAAAAATAATAATAACAATAATAATAATAACAATAAAAAATAATAACAATAACAATAACAAAAATAATAACAATAACAATAATAATAATAATAAAGTGAAAAGTAAAAAATAAAAAATTTAACAGCAGCAAAAACAAAGCAAAAATAAAAATTAAAATAAACAAACACTAAAACATTATTCTGTTGAATAAACACAACACTAATACTAATATGGCTTCAAGTGTCACGTTATCAACAGTTTGCAATTGTATTTTTTTAAATTGTTTTATTAAATGCCTAAACCTGGAAATCATTATGAAGGCTGAAGTAGGCACGTTTAATACTGACACTTTTGTGCTTGTTGGAGATTTTAAAGATATTAGTGATGATTCAGTAGTAATGATAATAATTAGAAGTACTGATTATAATTTTAAGAGTTATGTGGCTAATTTAACTTAAGATCTCATCACAAAATCTACTTTTAAAAATAGCTGGTAAATTTCATTCACATTATTTCTAAGCATGCTTCTTCCTTCTCACTTTGGCAAAGTTTCCTCTTGCTTTCTGGCTCCTTCATCTTCATCTTCTTCCGCCTAATCCTGTCGTGAAGTCTTTTTGAAATGGTGGATTGTGATCCCTTCATCTCTCACAATGTTTCTTTCATCAAATACTTTTATTGTCCTTGGCCGACTCGTTCAATGATAATACGCCAGTGGATTCTTTCTTTTTCAGGACACCCTAAATTGCTGTACTGGTTCTGTACATTGTTTACACAATGGCTCTGATCAATGTTCCTTCTTTTCTTAAGCTTTAAAATGTCTTACTTTTCTCCCATAGACACAACAACTGTCTGGTCCTCATGCTGCTTTATTCTTTTTACCAACACAGACTTTACAGAAAAGGTCCAAAGCACAAACCAAGGAGTGAAACGGACTTCAGAGGGAGTGGCGGCGTAGTGGTTAGCACGTCCACCGCGCAGCAGGAAGGTCCTGGATTTGAGTTCAGGCAGAGGGAATTTATTTGAAGTTTGCTTGAGTGGGTTTCCTCCGGGTGCTCCAGTTTCCTTGCACAGTACAAAGACATGCACGTAAGGCTAATTAGCTGTTCCAAAAGGTGTGATTGTAAATGGTGGTGGGTGGGTGTGTGTGTCTGCCTTGCGATGGACCAGCAAGCAGTTCAGGCTGTACCTCAGAGTCGGTTGTGATAGGCTTCAGCCTCCCCGCTGCCCTAGTAGGATTAGTCGGTTTGGAAAAGAAAATAAATGAGTTAATTAATAACTGCTCAGTCAATCTAGCAGGGCACACCTGGGCCAGGGTTTACACATCTGGATTAAATAACAGGAAATGAAAGCTGAAATTCTGATATTTCCTCTAATTAATCTTTTGATTTCATTCTTGATTATAGAGGGGGGAAATTGGCCTTGCTGGTCCAGTACTTCCAATGTCTATGTATATTTCTGAAGTAATTTGTCAAGAAGGCTACAGAATGCCTTGATATTTGCCCAACGTGAGAAAACTTTAAAAAAAAATAAATAAAAAGCAGATTAAATGCCACAAAATTGCTGCCAACCAAGACGTCATCATGGATTTAAACGAAATCCGTGCTGACTAAGGGATATTAATTTGAAGGGCAAACATTTTTATAGCGCTGTATCATAAAACTGCATCATAGATATCATGCATGTGTACTTACGATTAAAAGCAAACAACTCACCAAGCCAAGCCAAATATTCCCAAAGACATGAAATGGCTGTAAAATAAAGGCTTACAAAAAAATCTTCCAGAGTCTTGTTTTGAAGTGCCTGTAACTTATGACCTAGAAGACACAACAACAGCCAGGAGAAAACTTTGTGGTACCTTCATACAGCACTGGAGCCAATGTGGGTGATGTGATTCTTTTCTCCCCCTCTGGTGTGGAATTACTCATCCTTACACCATCATACATCTTTCCCTTTATGGTTGGCCAGGTTCTCCCTGCACGATGGACACCTACCATCTATTCTCATTTTGAGTTCACTTCAAGAGTTACAGCCCTCTTTAGTGAGCTGTAGCCACCTCAGGCATCAATACAGTGAGACATCTCAACTGTCTTTGGGCCATGAAGCTCCCGAAAAACTGATTCTCGCCTTGGCATTTAGCACTGACCCATTAATTCTCCTAAATCAAGATTGTAAATTCACAGTTATTGATCAAAGCTTAGTATAATGAAACATTTTCCAAGTTTAAATAAGCGTCCCCGGTTTCATCCTGAGCTTGGAGTTTCGGTCAGTGTCAAGGTTCTCATGCTACTCCCATGATCACATGGGTTTCCGCCAGGTTCTTGTTAAACATTGGGTTGGTTAGGTTGCCCCAAGGTGTGCAGGTTGACCTGTGATAGACTGGTGTCCTAACCAGGCAATATTCCCTTTCCACACCTTTATCCAACTCCACCACTGACCAGGATGAAACATGAACCATAACCAAATGACCTCCATTGCAATTGCTCTTGCCCATTCAAATTCACTCTAATCTTCATTTGCGCATCATAGCAATCTTAGGAAAGGTAAGGTAATATTGGGCTTTTCCACCCGAGCCTAGTGGCTCATCAGGCCAGAGCTTATCCCCAGTTTCTGTAGCGTGAAGCAACTAGTTCAACTTCTCCTGGATGGGACGCTGGTCCATCGCAGGAATCTTAGGAAAACCCACCTAATTGAAACAACCACTGATTTTGCCACTGTATGTTTAGGAAATTTATGCTTGCAAAGGTAGCTGTTTTTGAGTGAATAGTTGATCATATCATCTCATGGTAGGATTGGTTCTTGGGTTTTGTGAAATTTCCAGGCATTATACACGCCACGTTCCATGAATTGAACGTCACATTTCCTGTTTTCAAAGATTTTTTGGGGAATAATTGGGCTGCCTATTACTAATCAAGTGACTTCCTGTTTGAAAGTTCTGGAGTAGGAAATTCAGAGCTAAGACAAGAAACAAATCTGTGACCATGTGGCACCTGACAGTGCATTGGGAACACTTAACTCCAAAGAGTACCCTGTTGAAGCCAGGAAAAAGCGATCCTACCAAAAATCTGCCAAAACGTGACTAGAGCAATATTTTTTGAATATCAAAGTTTATCAAAGTGTTTATACAGTAATAAACAGTACATCAGGATGTTTTCAATCAAAATTTTTAGCAGTTTTTAAATACGTACAATTACAACTAACTTTTTTTATGCCCCCACCGACCAAGCTGCCAAGTTCTTCCATCATAACATTTGTCTGAAGCATATCTCCTGACCTACAACACCTAAAAATACCAAACTTGGTGTGTGAATAGACCTGTTTAATGTCCCTGTCACCTTGATCTTGACCATTAATCTCCAACATAGAAAATGCTTTTTTGGAGCATATCTCCTGATGTAGAACACCTACGAATACCAAACTTGGTGGGTGAATACATCTAGGGGGTTGGCAGAGTATTGTGTACCTGTTTTACATCCTTGTCGCTTTGAACTTGACCTCCAATGTGGAAAATGTTTGTCCATAAAATTCATTCATTTGTCCATTCATATTCTGAACCACTTAATCCTAATTAGGGTCACGAGGAGGCTGGCGCCCATCTCAGCCGACTCTGGGTGATGGCAGAGTACGTCCTGGACAGCTCGCCAGGCCATCGCAGGGCAGAAACACACCACAGACAGTGAGACACATGGTCGGCATTTGATAACCCTGTTAGCCATAACAGAGAATTTGATATTTTTTAAAATGATATTAGCCCTTATCTTACTTCATCTTATGGCAGTCGCATCTGTGGACTATAAACACATTCTAGTTTTCCTAGAAACAAATGCTGAGCCAGGAGGCCACTTTCTACTCATGCTTTAACCTTGGAAAAATAAATGACAACTCAAAGAAAAGTGTTCTTGGGATTGTAGATCAACAAAGGAGCAATTTGTTGTTTAATATCCCAACCAGACATCAGAAGCTGCTTTCCAAATGCTCATCATATTAAAACAAACACACCTAGGGTGATGATTAATATGCAACAGGCATAAAAAATAGCTCTCCTAAGGTCCTGTTTGCATGACTGGTTAGACTTCATCTTCCTTCGTTTACAGGGGATGCTTTAAAATCACTCTTTATCTGGTTTACTTTTAACTCTCTCTCTCTCTCTCGCTGTAATGCTGTGCCGTTTAATTCATCCTGACCCTGCCTTCACGACGGGATACCATGAAAACAAACAAGTCGCTCTAATATCCTTGAATTAGTCAGTGGGAGAAGCGTGTTCCACCTCCGCCACACCATCTATCCATTTTTTATGACATTAATATTAAATATTGGTCCCAGCTGAATTAATTTTCTTCCCTCAAGAAAGTAATAAGCAATTCTCACACACAGAAGACAGCTTGTAGGTTGTGCACTTTCACAAAGAGAACAAAACTCTTTGTTCTCGCAGAAACAAATCGGCACCAGCGTGCTGGAAAACGAGCAAGGCCAAGGTTAAGCAGGAACCCTTCTCATGGGGCAATGTAGGGGAATTACAAATAAAACGAGAATGCTCCGACAAAAACAGACCTCTGTGATATTGTGTACCTCCATTAATCCACTTAGACTGAGTAAAAGAAAATAAGTAATGAAACCCATGTGAGCAATTCAGAAGTAATAGCCTTCTCTTGCAAATGGCTTCTCTGTACAGATCTAAAATTCATTTGAAACCTTTTCGGGTCTAAATTGAAATAGGAAAATGGACATCTGATTACCAAGCCAAACCATGCCACTATCTTTCTCCTGCAATCTCAGTTACGGGAAGTGTTCCACTTCATGGTTGCCATCTAAATTGCAAACAACAAGCACAATCAAAGAGGAAAATGGCCATTTCCTGCAAACCGGGCACTGTGACCGGCCTCGTCTGATAGCTGCTGTTACAGTACACTGGTTTAACAGTATTGGAAATGAAGACTTGACCAAACAAAGACCTCAACATGGCCAATGAAGCATGCAAGGAATAAAACTTTCCAAAGGAGGTAGAGCTCGATACATATAATAGTAGTTTTTGATTAGTTATTGGATGGTTTTACGAAGCCAGGACAGGTTAACTTTTGAGAAGGTTTATCCACCATGCTAGCACACTTTAAAGCATGAAGTTATGGCATTGGCTTATTACAATATCTTGGCCCCCATCAACCTCATCCATTAGTTGAACGAGACAACAATTAGGCAGAGAACATTTGGATGATAGATCATTCTTTGCAAGGTCATGCCTGGTTCCCCTCCAATGCCTCCAGAATCATATAATCCCAAAAATAGCAAAAATACTCAGCAAAAATAGTCATTCATAAAGTTTCATGAAATAGTTTTTTAATTCATAATAGTTATAATGAAATGTCCCCTAGAAGGTATTAATGAACATTCATTCACACATTATTTGCACTTATTGACCATAATTATGCAAAGTTATGCAAATTTGCTCATTATTTTTATTATACAATCAGACAGAAAACGGTCCACAGATATTTCCGTGAAAAATTGGGAGAATTCTGTGTACAAGAAAAACTCTTTGCTACACCAAAATTCATGTACTTCAAATGCCTGATAAGTTTTGATGATAAGTTTTGGCTGAGATACAATTTTTTAAATTGTATTTTATTACATTTTTTCAATTTTAAAGGGATTTGCTTTTCAGCATGATCCCATGCGCAGACCACCTTCAAAACTGAATGTTTGTTTGTTTGTTTTGTTTTGTTTTTTTTACCTCTGCCACACCCTAGTCCAGAAAAAAATGGATAGATTTTTGGGTTACGCTCTGCACAAACAAACAGACAGACAGACTAAATGATAAACAAACCAACACCCGTCACAACATAACCTCCTGACAGCGGTAACTATCCAAAGAACCAATGAGAAACCCTGTTTTCTAACAGTTTTCCCATAATGAAACAACAAGCCTGGAGGTCAGTGCCATTCCTACCCAACAGAGGGCTCCATATCCTGAAGTCTGGTCACTTCCTGTTTCATATCTACTTGTGGATCATCCAGATCAAATGCAGTGCAAGGGTAGAGCTTGAGGTCTTTCCCTTCTCTTGAGTTTTATAAGTTGTACACTATGTTTTCTTTTTTTGCGTTATGCTACATCAGCTATTTCTTGATTATTTGGTTACCCTGTTGGTTTCACGTTTGATAAGATTACTGTGTTGGACTGCTACAAATTTAACAACTAAAATTTTTAACTCACAATACTTCTCCACGTGGATGCTAACGACTCTGTTGAGTCTGCTTCTTTATAACCGCTCACCCAGTCACATTATACTCTCACAGTGTTCTGAATTTTACTCAAAGCGACCAACGTTCCTGGTCTCAAGGGTGAATCCCAAACGCGCCGTGCTGAGGTGAGAACATCTGTGAACATTGTGTATAAATTATTGCATGTGTACTCAAACTGAAACATAGTTAAAGGTTCAGTTTGTGCAACATGTTGTCATTGTTGCACCTCACACCTCACAGCCCTAACAGCCACAATAAAATGAAATAAAAAGTTAAGGAAAAAAACTCTTTCTTCTTGGTATTATCATTTGTTTTTCCTTCTGCCAACAATATGTATAGTTGGCCCAAAATATATCATGTTTAATTATGTACCGCCTGTCAAACCTTCTAGCAGTAGGAATTACCATATAATTGAAGAATGCAGAAAGCGGAGCTGGATTTATACCAGGCCTTGTCTCCAAAATGTAGTAGTGATGGATATTCTGCAAAATGCCACTGTGGAAGCTAGAAGGTGGAATAAATTTCACACCGCGAAGCCGCCAAAAGATAAATAAATAGAAAATGTTGGTTTGATATAAATTTAAAAGCTCTATTAATGTTTATTAGCTCTAAACATCTCCCAGCCTATTGATTATGGTACATCACATCAGATGTCAGAAATGATGAACTCTTACTAGGGAATATGTTAATCTGTAAGCTTAAAACATTTACAAATCTAAACCTTTTTTAAAAATTAGGGACTAAAACACTTGGGCACATGCTAATCTAGGAAAACAACCAACCACAGGGTGGTATGATGAAGCCTCTGATACGTTGAAGACCAAAAAAATGTCCCAAAGTCCGTTTATATTCATTTTAAAGTTTTCCTTCCCTCTTAAACCATCATGATTCATTAACAGTTGCAATGTTTAGTTTACTCAAAAATTATACCCATATTATTACTTTTGGGGGTTTTTTTATCTGTTTTTCATGAACAGTGAGGTGGATGTTACTGAGGCAGTATGTCGAAGAGAATATTCAATTCAGAGACATCCACAGAGCCTGGGGTGCATAAATTTTTTAGTATATACTACATGGGAATCTTAGCAAAAAAGCACACTAAAAATTTTTATGGTTTATATTTTAAACTTATTTATCATGACAGATGCAGGTGACCTCCAAGCACAGGCATGAGAAGGTGCATAGGCCAACAGCTATGTGTCAGGGTCTCTCTTTATACCCCCATTTAAAGTTTAAGTATGTACTTCATGGAAACCTAAGCAAACAAAGCACGCTAAAACGAGATGTTTACGGTTTCATCTTTTTAATCATGACAGACACATGTAAGCCCCAAGCACATGTAGGAGTCTCTCTTTAACCCCTTTAAAAAGTCTAAGTATATACTACACAGAAACATAAAGAAAAGCAAATTAAATACAATTTTTATAATTTATATTTACATATCTTAACCATGACAGAGGCAGGTCAGGTGAGCTTGGTCAGGCGAGCAGGTCAGCGTTTTGGGGGGGTGTTTGGTTCCTCCGAAAAAATAAAGCATGTACTGTTAGAAAGTGGAAAATATCCAGACTCCTTACAAAAAAGCTGCATCAATATTTATCTGTTTTTCTTTCTTAAATAACACTTTTTATTCGATTTGTTTGTTACCAGTGTTCGATTTTACAGGTTGTAATAAAACAGAAGGAACACCAGATGTTCCAGAACTTTTGATTGCTGCACTGCATGTCTTCTAGCTTATGAAATTGCCCTTTATGACATTTTCTGTCATGGAAGCAATCCCAAAAATAAAAGGCCTTGGCCATTATTTCCCCTCGGCTGTATCCCCTGAAGGCTTGGCCTGTCACCTGCCTCTCCTGCAGCAGTGTTAAAGCTTTAGCATGTCAGAGGAATTATCAGCCTTTAACAACAGCCTGTCAGAGTTTAAGCAGCCCAGCCGTAAATCGTGCATAGGGAGCTGCCGAGCCCACGTAGTTTGCAAAAGTTCCACGTGTTTGGGGTAAAGGGCCAAAAAGTGATTGGCATTTTTTCCCCAACATCATGAATTTTAAACTGAAATAAAGATGCAGCTCAGAGCACACACGCGTGTGCTGGTGTTGTTCCTGCTCTAACACATCTGTTTCAGCTCAGCACACACTCGCTCATTAGCCAAAATACGCAGGAAAAACAATATGATGTGGAGGTCTTCCAGAAAACCGAGAGAAAAGCCATACAGGATGGATAGATGAATGTTTTTTTTTTATTATTCACTGATTATTTTTTTAATCATACTTAAACATAACATAAGAAATGATAACTACATAACTCTATACACACATACATACATCTATTTGCAAAAGCACAAAATCATGAGAATAGAATGTAAATCTGCCAGTTCATATAAGGCAAGATAACGGCAAAAATACCACTACATCGATATTAAACCAGCAAGTCAGATATAAACTATTGGACTTGTGAAAAAAATAAAACTAGGCAGTACATACATCATCAGTTTACGTTCACATACATCAGACAAACATTGGTTTGTTTATCGGAACAAAAGATATACACTCCCATTTATTCATAGGCAAATTACTTCTATATTTACTGTCGCATACACATGAATCATGAGACTTTTCATGGTACAATGGTGTCCAAAAAATAAGATAGATAGATAGATAGACAGATAGACAGATAGACAGATAGATAGATAGATAGATAGATAGATAGATAGATAGATAGATAGATAGATAGATGTTAAACATTAATGCTCGGTACCACAGTAATATGAGCAATAGTCTCACAAGTTTATATCATTGAATATTTTTTAAACCCTGCTGGGTGACTAATGCCTGTAAAACATTTTTATTTTATCAGTCATTAATTTACAGCTCTGGGGAAAAGACAGTTTTGGATGTGCAGAATGAACTGTGCGTCACTGGAGGTTAAAGGGGGCAGAACATGCTTTTAAAAAATGAAAGAAGGCAGATCTGACGTGCCTTTGTTGCCATAATTGACTGATTGGACTGTGATTTCTGCTAATTCATCTAATTGTGGGACACCAGGTGCTTTCATATGCGCTCTTACTCACACACACACACACACACACACACACACACACACACACACACACACACACACACACAAGAACCCACCTAACTGCTGATCTTCGGAAGCCTTGTTTTTTCAGACCTGTTGTCCGGGAAACAGCTCCTTGTTTGGACGTGTCGTCAAGGAAACAAAGCGGGGGGAAAATCTGCGGATTGAAATCATATTTTTAGAAAATCAATCCTCAGGATGCAGCACAGGGTACATCGGAAGCTCGGTAAGACCGCTACATCAGGCTGGTTTGGTAATTGATGAGAATGATGAGCTGCATTATTTAGCCAGCATTAAATCAACTTCTGGCCGGGACGCAGTGTGAAAATCACCTAATGAGAGCAATGACACTGGTGACACCGTTTTCCAATAAAAACATGAACACATGGTTTTACTTCGCTAATAAAAGTCATATTTGCAAAAACACATTTGCTGCTTTATTGTTCGGGGGAAAGCTGAAATGATTCCATGAGCATTAGCGCTTATTTGTTTTGCTCCAGCGGAATTGGCTTTCAGTGGGAATAAAAACAACCTTTGTGGGGTTTTTTCTTCATCCAAGATGAAAACTTGCAGTGTGTTCATCTTTGAAGAGGAGCAGAGAAGCATCGCACATTATATATCAGTTAAACTTTAGCCACTGATCTCCAGCGCTCTTTATGTTTAAGCACTCCCACACTGACCTCTCAGCTCAGGCGAAGGGCTGAGAGGTCTTACCCTGTGAGATTCAGTGATGCCTCCATCACCATTATGGTAACCTTTGCAACATTGTTTGTTTTGTTTTTTGCTAGGACTGAGAGGTACAGAGGCCATGCCCCTTTTTTATATTATATCAATTTTTGCAAAATTGAAGGTGTTGTGCTCTCTGTTACACCTCCTCAGGCTTAGGCCACACCTCCTTTTCTGGGATTATCAAGCACTTATGCTTAGACCACACCTCCTTTTCTATCCTCATGCATATTAAAGCCTTAAACACTTTCCCCACCTCGTTTACTGGGACTGACACCATACAGGTTTTGACCACACCTCATTAATTGGGGGCACTCAGATGGGGTCACATGTCCTTTCGTGTGACTGACAGATACAGAGGTTTCGGCCTCACCTCCTTTACCAGGATAAGTTTTAGCCACACCTCTTTTTTCTGACTAAAAGACACCTTGGCTTAAGCCACACCCCCTTTCCTGAAACTGACAGGCATGTTTTGAAATTTGGGCCACACCTCTTTCATCTGGAGCCTTTATGATGACTAATAGGTACATAGGTTTAGGCCACAACTCCATTACTGTTGCTGACAGGAACACAGGTTCTGGCCACACCTCTTTTATTTTGAAAATCACATGAGCTTTAGCCACACCTCTTTGTCTAGGGCTGACAGGATATTCTGAGGTTTTGGCCACACCTCTTTCATTGGGGTAACATAGACTTGTGTGGCACGTCCATTGGAGTGACTGACCGGTACATAGGCTTCAGCCACACCTCCTTTATTGGGACTGTCTGGCACTAATTTTTAATTTTTATATAATAAGGTTTGTTACCCGGATGCCTTCAGCCACCACCCCTGAACAACTTCATCTTCAAATTGGTTTAACTGTCAGGAATAAATTAATGTCAGTGCACCTATTAAAGTCATCGAATCTTTTGATGACGTGTCATCCCTAATGCTTGACGCTTACATACAAGTCTCTCCGCAGCTCGCAGTTAGCATACGATTATTAAGACCTGTACTGACATGCTTTTAGCATTTTTTTTCTTCTCCCCATAAAGCTTGTACAAGCAGCCTCATTTTAGTTTTCGGTTCATTTTAGTGAACATCTTTCGCACGGCATTAGAGGCAATGATGAAAAATATGACAACTTCACAAAGTGTCTCGAGCAGCGCAAACCGGCTGGCTGACGGAATCACTGTGCAAAACTTCATTTAGCAGGATAATTGGCATTCAGTAGCCGATAGATTGCAACCTTTCAGCAGAGGCTCGTTGAAGACAGGTGATTATGCCGGCCTGTCGTAATGGAATCTGCTTCTTCTATACCCCCCCGAACCCACTGCAAAACACCCTGCTTAGCCAAACACACACACACTGCATGGAGAGGAGGTGGAGTAGACAGGGAGTTATTTAGAGATCTGGTGGACACTTTGTGCCTTATTGCATATTTATTCTCCAACAGACAGCTGGTATTAGAGAGGCTCTGGGGGGCTTTGTTTCTGAAGTGTACACACTAGTGCTCGTTTTTGGAAGAAGTCTCCAGTGTCAGAGCTTTGATACAGCCAGAGAGAAAGCGGTAACTTAAAAGTTTTCAGGGCTTTTTTGAGGAGAATGTTGAATAAGCTTGTGTTTTAGTCTTATAAATTTCAAGAGAAAGATTCCATGGCGAGAAGGGAATTGCTATTTTTGCTATAACGTACCTAAATTATAACAGGAACTAACTTGATTCAGACATTGTACAGCATTCAACATTATGCTAAATGTATAAAAATTATAAAATATTCTTTAACTAGAAGCACGCCGAACGCAAACCTCTGCCCACCAAAAAATTAAATCAGAAAACCTGCTTTAATACACCCCCAGGGCAGCTGACTGGGTTATCAAAAGAGTAGGCTGCATAGCCGCCAGCACGTTTCTGCCCTGCGATGGCCTGGCGAGCTGTCCAGGGTGTACTCAGCCCTCGCCCAGAGTCGGCTGAGAAGGAGAACGGACGCTAACATTTTCATAGTTCTTGAGTTCTGACATTTCAGTATTTCCATGAACAAACGACTATAAATAGTCACAATCAAGTTTTATGGACAAATATATAGCAATGCCGTGGAACTTATTATATTAATATATTTTGGCATATTATCTTGTAAAATGGATTCCTGCCATATTGGATTCCTGAAAGGCCGGAACTGTTCTCAAGTCTGTAATCTTATGGCAAAGAAACTAAAAATTATCTCAATAATATCTGCACTTTGGCTATTTATACAACAATATGTTGATTTTTTTCATGATAAGCATCATATGGCCTTGGTCGTGGAAAATGGCCACCATATTGGAATTTCAAGTGGCTAGCACTTTTTCCTAAAATCCACCCAACAATGATTATTTCTGCCAAATTTCGTGCTTGCATCATCAAGCTGTATATCTGTAGAACTGGCTAAACAACATTAATCACCTCTTTCTGGTCAGTGGCGTCGTTTTTTTGTGTGAAATCTCGCGTCATTTGTAGCACGGCCTTGTAATTTCCTGTAAGGGTGCTTCTTCTTATATATTCCTTCACTTTGAAATGACACCAGGAATTTTTTTGTCCCTACGACTCCTGTGTTCTCTGCCAGGCAACTGCCAGGCCACCGTTTGGTATTTGCGACTCTCATTAAGAGAACGGGAGGGAAGCTGTTCGAAAGGCTTCACCACCTTATTAGCGGAGATGTTTTTATTACATCTTTTTTAATGAGGCAGAATACAGAAGCCCACTTTGCTCGTCTGTGTTTATTTGCGATGCTAATGGGCAAAATGATGTAGCTGGAGGCTGGAACAAGAACTAATAAATAAATAAACAAACAAACAAGGGACGGACGTGGCCGCTCTGTAATACGCTTGATTTACATTTTGCTATGAATGCTGGGTGCTTGATTACTGGATGAATCAATCCGTTCATTCAGATAATGTACACATTACCTTTAAATAACTTTCACATGTTTGTGTCAGTCAGACGATACACACTGTATATTTTTTATTTCAGAGATCCACATGTAAAATGTTGACTGTGCTGAACCAGAGGAGAGAGAAAAAAAACAGTGTGAATAAACTTGACAATCCAGTATTCATTTTCTCGATCCCGTTCCCCTCAGGGAGAAAAAAATAAATCAACTTGAAATAGCCGGAGAAGAGAAATTCAAAGAAAGTGATCTTTCTACATATATTGCCGTAATAAACAATAAAAGGCAAAGAGTGAGCCATAGACGTTAGAGAATATTCCAGTACATTCCCAAACAGATTCATTTTAATCGCCACATTGCTTCCGCAGTGTTCGTTATTATCTGAAAATAAGAAGCGGTAAGGTGGATAGCAGGATGCATGGGTTTACTTAAATGTCAACAATTACATAGAAGAGTTAAGGCCCTGAAATAAAGACAAGCACAAAAAAAGGGGGAAAATTAATTAATAGTTTGAGCCATTCAAGCAATCTACTGTACATTATAACTTTTTATATTCCATAGATTGTGCAAGCAGAAAGATTTAGCCTAACTAGCAAAGAGATAAATTAGGCTAATTATTGTTGAGCAGAAAAATTAGGCTAATCAATAAGGAGAGAAATTAGGCTAATTAGCGAGCAGGGAAATTAGGCGAACTCGCAAGCATAGAATTTCAGAAAACCCAAGAACAAAGAATTTATACTGACTCTCAGGCAGGGAAATTGGACAAAAGCAGAAAAATTACGCAAATTAATAAGCAGAGAACTTTGGCTGCTAACTAGCCAGCATAGAAATGAAACGTGGAGAGAAATTACACTAATTAGTGAGCAGAGAAATTAAGCTGACTAGCAGGCATAAAGATTAGGCTAATGAAGGAGCAATGAAATTGGGCTAACTAACAAGCATAGAATTTTAGCTAAGAGAGGAATAGAAAATTTGCACTCACTAGCAGGAAAACTGGGTTAAAGCAGAGAAATTAGGCTAATTCGTGGAAAGGAATTTTATTCATTAATTAGCAGAGAAATTACGCTAACTGCTAACATAGATAATTTCTTTCCAGCACATTGTTGTGTAACATGGGTTCGATTCCCGTGTAATATGTCACAGAACTTCACGTCCCTACCACTCACATCTGTGCTCTCTTGTGACGGTAGATTTTTGACTCAATTCCACAGTTCACCATGTTTATAGTATTTGTTCGAACAGTTTGATTGTTTCTTTGCTCGGTGCTTCGTTAACTGTCCTTCATTACAATCCCTGACATCAGGATGGCTCTGCAACTACCGAAAGTAACAAACTGATGCATTTTTCCAGGATGCTGATATCTAAGCTGAGATCCTATTTTTCGGAATGTTTGCCGTTTTAAGTGGAAATTATGTACCGAGAGCATTCGGAGAGTGCAAACCTCTGCCAAGCTCAACAATCCCTCATATGAGCCGAAATGTCGAATCTCACAATGTTAAATGATCCATTAAAAATTCCCAGGTCCTGAAATTGATTTGAATCATCTGCCAAACCTAATGGAGTCTTTCTTGTCCAAAGCCCCGCCTCTAGTGGAAATTTCGCCTTGCCTCTGGTGAATATACTTTTTTTTTGCAAATAACTGAAAGTGCACAGCACCCCCTGCTGGGCCTGCTGTAATATGACACTTCCAAAAAAAATTACTCTTACTTACAATGTCAAGGAATTCTTTAAAGAATTCATTCATCCTGAATTTGATCCGAATCATGTCCAAGATCTACTGGAGCCTTCCTTGTGCAAAGGAAGCTGGGGGAAAAAAACACAAACACAATCCGAGGATAAAACATCCCTTGGCAGATGTAATGAATGCATTTGACCAGTGCTAGGTTTTTGTATCTTGGTGTCATGGAGAGTAAGGAAACTAAATTGTTAAGAAGGACCACATTACGGCATATCTTCTTCACAAATTTGGTACTATATCACCCCTTCAAAAACTGCAAAAGGTATGAAAGAACAGTTGTGCCTTGCTTCAGGCATGTGCCATTTAAATTTTATCTCTCCCTCTCTCTCTCAATCCCCATGATTCAGTGGCTCACCCTCTTTCCCTTGCTTGCATCATCAAGCATAATAGAATGTATAATGCAAAAAAAAAAAAAAAAGTCCTTTGCTAAAATGCTTCAGAACAGAATAACAGCTTCTACACTAATAAAATACAATAAGTATAGCTAGTCATAGCAGTAAGCCCTCAGGTTTGCAGAATGAAATAAAGATGTTATACACTAAATCATGATTGCTTTTCTGTAGCTGTTTACTTGTTTCGCTTTATGAAATCTGTTCCACCCATTTCTGTGAAGTGGAACCATAAACGTGAGGCAATATCATTTTAAGGCGTCGACTATACAGCGGCTAAATGGTGCTATGTTACTAAATTAAGCCTTCTGATAAATTTAGGTGGGATTTTATATTACGATTTCGGTGCATTAGTGCTAAGCAGGCCCAAACGGAACAATATTAAAGCACGTTAGACCAGCTACAGGTTTATAATGAATAAAATAATAGCACTTATATTACATTTTTAAAAAAGTTTTAAAAACAAATCTGTTTTTTTCTCAACGATATGACCATGAACTGAAATTCTGAGCGATGGATGATTCATCTTGACCCTCCACGCTCTATAACAATTATGCGCTGAAGTTGAGGCGAATAATTGTTTAAGAACATACAGTAGAGTCTCGTTAATATGCGCATGTAGGGGTCCAGTGCACCTCAACACATTAAGCAAGACTGCATTTTAGCATTTTTGCATGTGAAAATTCTTATTCTAGTATATAAAATCACATGCAGAGTCTACATTGGCTAGAATGTGCAGCAGTTTTATACTTTTTGTGCTCATGTGCTTCTCACTTATCTGGGTATGTTGCGCTGTGTATACAGGTGTGAGAGCTAACATGTAAGCGTGACTGTATAATAAACAGAAACACATTTAAAGAGACTCTACTGTATTATACTATTATAGTTTATTTTTACATATTTTAAATATGTCAGAGGCAAGTCAGGTGAGCTGGCCAGACAGAGTCAGGTAGTGGGGAGCATCGGTACTGAGGAACACAGACATGGACCCAGGATGAGAAGCGTCACGAGGAGCAAAATAAGCCTCTTCTCCTGTATTGTCGCACTCACAATGAAGCCTGACAATTTGAAATTGTTGAAATAGATTTTTTTTTTCTTTTAATCATCATTGAAACTGTGCTAGCAAGAACAACGTCAGAATCTGACGTTGGTAAAAAATAATTCCATGCCACAGCCATCCGTGTCCGGTAGTCCATGGGAGCTAATTGGCCGAGCTCTCATGGGAGGGAGGGATGGCATACACTCACTTCCCTGTCACTTACAGCGATCACCAGCCAATCATGGGCGTCTGTGAGCTCATTTGTACAAGGGGGCGGATAGCGCTTTCCCTTCGAGTGTGTTAGGCCGCCCCCAAATACGCATGTGCAACAGTTCGAAAACAGTCGGGTGGCAGCATTGCATGTCACAAAGGGGACAGGTGCATGCTTACGGCCCTCCCTGCTCGGTGGTGGTCGTGTGATAGGGAAGGCAAAAGTTGATGGGTGGGAATTGGATATGACTAAAGGAGGGGAGAAAAATGGGGTGGGTGGGGAATAAATAAATAAATAAATAGATCGATTCATATACATTCACCCATCCATCCATCTTCCTCCGCTTATCTAAGGACGGGTGGCGGAGGCAACTAAAAGTCTAAAAGGGGAATCCAGACATCCCTCTCCCTAGCGACACTCCAGCTCTTCCTGGGGGATCTCGAGGCGTTCCCAGACCAGACGGGATATACAATCCCTCCAGCGAGTTCTAGGTCTGCCCTGGGGTCTCCTCCCAGATATACGTATTTCAGTCTACATATTTGACAACAGTCTTGTTCTCCTGGTTTCATTGCACTTCCTGGTTCCTGGATATATTCAGCTATTCATACACAACAGGTATTTTTGGCGAAAAAAAAAAATCTACGTATACTCCCTCCTCATCGCCTTTCCTGCGCTGAACACACACACACACACACACACACACACACACACACACACACACGCAGAGATGACCAATCAAACCCAATCTGAGAAATGTCAAGCTCCAGACCAGCTTTCGTATACTGTACACTCAGCAGCACGTGAGCTCGTATATCGACGTTGTTAATTATAGAGACCATTAGCCGAAGGCACGTTCAATAGAACTCTGCTCTAAACTAACTAAGTAGATGAGATGTTGTTCTCCTTATCATAAGTCATTCCTGTGAAGCTCTGTGAGCAAACAAATGTTCATCAGGTCTATATAACTGAGCTCTTAAGGAGACAGCGCTGTCAGTTAATGAGTATTCAGGTTTAAAAGTGAAGAACAGTTTACTGCCAGTGTGTGTGTGTGTGTGTGTGTGTGTGTGTGTGTGTGCAGGCTGCTGCAGTCATGTGTCTGGTCATATTATTCATTTAAGCCAATATTGTCCATATTAGAGGAGAAAAAACAATGTCAGCCTAACATGGTGGTGGTACCGGCGGAGATCCGTGTGTTGGTAGGGGAACAGTGATTTACAGTGCTTATCTAAAGCTGGCTCAGGCTGGATTTGCTTATTGACGAATGCTGTGCATGGATGTGATTAAATGAGAAAATTGTATTTTAGAAGGTTCATGTAGAAGCGTCCGTGATGTCTTGAAACAGTTTACATATTTAACATAAAGGTCCTAAAACCTCATATATCTTTACCAAACCCACTAATCTCCAAAAAGGACTGGACTGGGAATCTATCAGTGCTTCAATTCTGAAGCCAGACGACAGCCATCTTGGGGAGACCACCCTGCTGTAATGCTACCTTCATATTTATGGTAAGTACATTCACCCGTTCATTTCCTGAATTGCTTAATCCTACTGGAGTTGTGGGGAGGCTGACTCTGGGCGAAAGCGCGGTACACCCTGAACAGCTCTTCAGACCACCGCAGAGCCAAAACACACCCACACGCACACACGCACACCAAGATACTATTCAAAACAGACAATTAGCCAAGACTGTGCGAGGACACCAGGGCACCTGGAGGAGACCCATGCAAGCACAGGGAGAACATGCAAACTCCACACAGAAAGGTCTTTACCAAGCCCAGGACGTGAACCCAGGACCTTCTTCATTATGCCACTGTGCCGCCCACGGCAAACGCAGAATATGGTAAAAGTTAGGGTAAAGACATAATGTCAAGTGGGAAATATGGAAACAATTTTGATACCCCAGTTTCCGAGTTGGGGTAACATTTAACCTTTTAACATGGCAGCGGAGAGGACATGTTCAGTAATGGATGGCAAGAAATTCTTTATTTTTAACAGTGCAAGTATTGTTAGCTTTTGCTTGTGTACTTCATATTAATCTGCAATTCATGTGCACTTAACTTGATAGAGAACAATGCTCTTTATTGATCTATCCACAGCAAATGGACTCTGCAAGTCTGCAAGTGCGGTGCAAAGTTCTAAGAAGGATGCACTTGTCATGAGAACAGCGACGTTAACCTTGAATGTGCTATTTTTTATTTCGCTCCGAGAACAAACCACCTAAAGGCGATGTATTCGCAATTCCGACTTCACAAGTGGGAAGTGGCATAATCCCGAGGCAGCAGAAGCCCTCAGGATAGAATAGAATGGATGCAAGCCAAGACACTTAAGAAACATTCCACCGCTGAAGGTTTGAAACACATTACCATTAATTTCACTGACAAAGTTCCTAACAAGCTGCTTGAATATTAAATTGAAATTAAATTTGTTTCTGTTTCCTGTATATTTACACGCCATTCGAGTATCACTTTCATTCCTTTGTGAAGCGTAAGGTGGTCTTACCAAGATGGCGATCCAGTTTTATATTTTGCCACATACAAACACTAGGTTGTGTGATCCAGCCTTTTTCCGAGATCAGTGATCGAACTTACAGAATACGACACATTTTCATAGTCAGACACCCCCATTTGAGTTTGACTCGAAAGTGCCATCCTGAGGCCTGGATAACAAATTATAAGCTAATCAACAGATACAAATTATATGTCTAGGTGAGTTAGGAACCAATAAATGGCAGTGAAGTGCATGAAATTGAATTCAGACTAAGTGCCCGAGATGATTGATTTCGGTTTTATCCTACATTGTGGGACAATCCTTATAAACTCCTGTGTCCAAACAGAGCTGCTGTTATAATTACAACTAAAATTAATATGTTTGGGGTTTTTGGGGGGGCTGTACAGATGTATAAAATCCACAATATTTGAACATTCATTTAAATATAATTATTTTCTGTACTTTTCCAGCCTGGCAGTTAGTGAGCTAGTTTACGAATGTAGTAGACTATATTAAGCCTCAGGATACTTTTAAAACCATTCAGCTAACATCCCTGATCTCCTTTCTTACAAATTCAATTATAGGACATAAGTGTTATTACACAAAATTTTTCAAAATCAACCCACAAATGTGTGTGTGTGTGTGTGTGTGTGTGTGTGTGTGTGTGTGTGTGTGTGTGTGTGTGTGTGTGGCTTCTATGTTTTAAAAAAGCAGCTTTGACACCCAGAGAATAACACTGCATTGTTATTTAACTCCCACAATACACTGCATACTATTAAAAACAAATGAAAGCACTCATTTATTTACATTCATTTTACAGAAGCCACATAACACCAATTACTCGGCCAGATGTTCTAGTTTTTTAGTCTAAGTACACTGTCAGAGAGAGAGAGAGAGAGAGAGAGAGAGTGCGAAAGTGAGTGAGAGAGAGAGAGAGTATAGACTTATCATCAGCCAGTGACATTGACAAACAAAAGTTAAAAGAATAACATGAAAATAATAAAGGAGTGCTGGGTATAGGTTGACTTGGTGAATGGTCTACACCACAGTGTGGTTGATTTTGAGAGTCAGAAGGTGCGAATGAATTTTCTAATCATATTACTTTACAAATCACTACTTTTTTATTCTGTATTAACACATTTGTTGTAATATGTTAGGATTTCTATAGAAACGTGCAAAAAGGATTTGTATGGCGAATATTTAACATGACCTAAGGCTCACAATAAACTGTAAAAACCTTTTTACTTCTTTTAACAATGTTTCCTGTAAGGAGATGTTGAATTAGCATTTGTGGAAGGAGTCTCCAGTTTCAGTGCTTCATAGCTGTCACAACTAAAGTTGACATGCTGAGATCTTGTTTTAATTAACTTCAAGAGAGGTTGGTAAGGAAGCAAATAACTAATCAGTTGTAGTTACACCACATGTGAACGGCATGATTTGATTGGCCTGTGATCTCAGGATCAAAACATTACTCAGTAGTACATTCCAACATTCCAAGTGGATAAGGCCATCCATTATCATGATTTAAAATTGAAAAACAAGCCATAAACTTCAAACTTCACTTCACATTGTAGTTTGTTTTTCCATCAAGTATATGCCTTAATGGGGCAAAGTTATATATATATATATATATATATATATATATAT
>JAOUQZ010000024.1:9731950-9758234 GCA_028564935.1 Neosilurus hyrtlii
ATATAACTACAAATCTATATATATACACACACACACACACACACACACACACACACACACATATATATACGCACACATATGGTAGAAGAAGATAAACACTTCAGGATATGCTGTTATTGGATGCTGGAGTGGTGAGAGTAACTCAAGTTAATAATTCCATACAAGCAGCATAAATAACAGAAACTAGACACCCAGGTTTATATTGTGTGAAAATATTTCACAAACCATTTCACTGTATTCACAGAGCTTTTCCGCCATGAACTGTCCCCGAGAGGAAGCGTGGTAATGGTGCTGGCTGCAGAGCTCAGCAGCGTTCCTGCCTCCTGCGAAGGAAACAAAGTGCCAGTCCTAATAACTAATGGGACGGCCACGTCTGCCTCGTTCTCCTGCCAGCCGCTTGACTCCCTCGCCTTGAGTGCTCACAGCTGGGAGGTGCGTTATGGGACCTTATTTTCTCACGCCGGACTGCCTGTACTATAATTCGAACACTTTAAGCACTGATTGCATGCTGCCCGAGCCCGATTGATGATGCTGAGCAATTTCTTTCACATGTTCCAGTCCAGTTTCAATCGAAAGTAAGAAGGCGGTGGGCTGGAGATGCACATGGTGTCAGGCAGGGCCGGGTAATAGGCCCCTCATTAGTTTCAGAACCTGTCGAGATGGAAAGATTGGGACTTTGTCTCACTCCCTCTCTCTTTCACTGTCTCATCCTCAAGACGGTGCTGACCAGGCAGATGAAAGGTACAGAGAGAAGGCGAAGTCTCTTATATGTACCTTACACGAACTAGTTATTTGATAGACTCGTCGTGTCAAAGTCCCCTAAGGTCAGAATGATGGTTAGTCGATGCATGACTTGAAGAAGGCAAGAAATTTGATTTAGCAGCTGTAATGGAAATGCTTGGGGGGAAGAAAAGAAAAAAAAAGCATTAGGCAAACTTTAAACTTCTTTTCTTCCTGCAGTCAGTATTGGTTTCTCGATTTATTCTTATAATTTCCTTTTGAGGACATCTCCATCAGTGTTTTAGAAGCAGTTATGATCATTCCATGCCCGCAGTGGATGTAATTATTGTAAAATGAATTTTTAATCATTTTTGAAATGTCTACAATGAAAATAAAAATAACAGAAAAAAATAATTGTAAAAAATCAAATCAATTAATTTTCTTATATTCATGATTCTTTAGCTGTGATGATGCATCTTCATGTTGAACATGTGACTGGAATGTTTCAAAATATTTTTGATTAATAAAAAACAGGGTTAATGGAATGATGGAATGAATGGAAAAGGAGTTTTTTAATGCATAACATTTTAAAAAGATTAACACAATTTTTAAGGCACTGTGTAATTATGGTGAACTGGGAGTATTTAATGTTGTATTTTAATTAATATTTTACGTTATTTGTCAAAAACAATCACATATATTGTTGCACAATACACTTCAACTGTGTATAAAATGTTTTTTACCTTTTTTAAAGTACATATTCTCATCTTCATTTTCATTGGTAATTTGTGTAACTGTAGTATCAGTCAGAAACAAAATGGCTTCTCTTTCCTCAAGGAAAATTTGTTCTCAAAACCCTTAGCAAACATGAACAACAACAAAAAAAGCAAACAAACTTTTCTAAAATATAATCAAGAGCAACATATTTATTTGCTAAATTTAAGCCGTGTTCTCTGTTTAGCTACTTTAGCTTTACTCTTTGTCTAAGAGTGCCTGCTAATTTTGCCGATTCATTCTGCTAGCTCATGCTACTATTATGCTAGCTAGTTAGAAACCAGCTACTATAGCTACTATCTAACCAGCAGCATAACAATTAGCCTGGGTAAAAATGTATGGTGGGGTTTTGTTTTTGTTTCGTATATGTTTCTTTTTGAATAAGCATCTAAATTTTTCTAGGAATCTTTTATTTAGAGGCTACAACAGTAGTCCAGAAAAGAACAGCCTGAAGGGATCTGCACCATTTCAATTGCTAGCATCAACTCAAGGTAAGGTGTAATAGAAAATCCCCAAAGAATGTTGTGAATCTTATGACAGGTTTTTAGATAGAGATTTTTCCTCAGACTCATATTTTAAATTCATACTTGTCCAGTGAGGGAAAAAAAAACAAAGTAAATCTGAGGTTAGTCGGAATTAGTATGCTAGCTAGTTAATTAGCGCTTACTGTACTGTCTGTATGGTGCAGAGTGCATGAATGCTAACACAGTAAGAGTGTATTGGATGCCTTTTCCTGAAGCTGTATCAAACAGAGGTATGTTTACAACAATTTTTCTCTCCCTTTCTCTTTCTGTAATCTCATATTTTACATAGACCAGACTTGACATTTGAGAATCACACAAACATGAATCCAGTCAAAAAAAAAAAAAAATGAGACATCCATGTTTTTTGTTGTTTTTTTTTCCCTACCCCTCAGCCATGCCAGGGTTTTAGACGCTACACAAATCCGATGCAACCTGCTGACATGTTTTCCTTTCGATAAACCAGGGTTTGATGTCTGAATGCATGACTTGCTCGGAGTTAACAAACCAAGATCACAGCAGCTCCTGCTATGCCACTGTGGGATTTTCTCACTCTATGGGTCTGTCATGGCCGTCAGGCTCGAGCGATTACATCAGGAGAACAGCTACACGACGTGACGTGAAGGATTTCATCTAACGTGCTTTGCTGTGCCATGCCGACGAGGTAACCGAATCATGCGTGATGGCAACAAGATGACGAGCTGAATAACATTCATGTAAACTAGAAGCAGGTTTTGTTTATCCCGCCTAAAAACTACGCATTAATCTACTTCCTATGGACATTTAAAGCATCTTAATACTTAACACTATTATCTCCAGTTCGCACCCTGCAGTTCTGTTACCGCTGCAACTGGAAATATAGCATTTCTCCATCCAGCCATCCGTGAAATTGTGTTTTACATAAAGGAGCGTCACAGAAAAGCTCAGACTCTCCCCCAAAAACGGCCAGAGCACTCGTTTCACGATGCTTCTTCTGCTTAACCAAAACTCCCTGTGGTTTAATTAATCTATTTAAAGCCACCAGCTTCATGAAGAGGACACTTTTTACTGTGTGTGTGAGGCAACCAATTAATTCAGCTCTAGGAAAGTAGGGGTGAGGACACAGTGACTTGCAGCAGTGTTATATTCGTCATGAGACGTGTCACAACGCTTTGCAACGACCAGCGGGGGGCGACCACGCGCAGTTTACGTGTGATGGGGTGTGTCGCAATAGTTACAACAGTCACAATATTTACTAAACCTCTCCAGTGCTTTTAGAGTAAATTTCTGACAGCAAGTTTCCCCGTAATTTAGTTGTATCCAATTACGACACATCAGGTATACCTCCTTACCCTATACTCATCACCCGCCGTGTACGGTGAAAGCAAGTGCATGCTTCCTCTAAGGCACGTAATGCCTATAAAATATTCTTTTTTTTTTTTCCAAACTGCTTTGTAAGCTTATTTAGGAGCAGCATAACACACTCGGAGGAAAGCACTATCCACCCCTTTGTATGCATGAGTTCACAGATGCACATGATTGGCTAGTTAGTACTTTAGGGAACAGGGAAGCGAAAGTATGTCATGGGCACCAGGTCGAAATCTTGGGTGATAATGGCAGACCCTGCCATTGCGCCACTCATTAACCTCTGTTACCATTTCATAATACATCAATATTTGACACCCTTTTGGCCAGTTTTCCAACATTCATTTTTCCCCCACATTTTTAAAATGACAGTTACATTGTTTACATAATTACAGATTCTTTTCTTTGCATGATGTTGTGTAATAATCATCAGGTACAATAAGCATCACACACGAAATGGACTCCACTCTGAATCTTTAAAGCCCACACAGTCTTAAGGCGTGATGAGTAATTAAGTCTCGACTGGAAGAGGTTTAGTCCACCAGGCCGCTGTAAGTCTACACTTCCTGCTATTGACCGCCGCTGTGGCTGCCAAACGGTTAGATACATTACACCAGACAAAATGGTTATCAAAAGCAATAATAATAAAATAGCAGACATAGAAAATGAATTAATTTGCACGCTGACCACATGCCGGTTCATCCGTGTCCTCAGATCAATCGTTCCTTTAGCCTCTGGGAGCCTTCAGACGGAATTATAAATCGATGATGTTATACAAAGCCTTTCTGCGATGCCCACATTCTCTCTGTGAAGACGTTCGTCGGAGTTCCTGAATTCATGAGGAACCAACCATAACTAGGATTGAGCCCATGAAGAGAAATCACAGACAGATATTATCCAGTACTGCCAACCATGCTATCAGGAAAATGCTAGCTAGCAGACCAAAAAAAAGGGGAATTGTACTATCAATACCCTGTCCAATGTCGGTGGATAGGAAGGCCTGACCTTTTGGAGGCCACAAAGAAGACTTTTGCATGAAAGGAGGTGGGAATCCAACCAACCTGGAGTACGCAATCTCAGCCCCTGACAACCTACTGTCACTTTACCATCCTATCCGTCCATTCAAATTTTTTCTTCCACTTTTCTTGCTGGTAGAGGGCGAAGATGATCAGCCAAGGCTCTTCTATCACCACCCACAGATTCCAGCTTCTTGTGGGGGATCCCCAGACATTTCCTCCCCATCTGAGAGATATAATTACTAGGACTATTTTCAGAGTGCTAAGCCTACCCTGGGGTCTCTGTCCAGTGGGACATGCCTGATAATCTCTCCAATTGGTCGTGGGTTTACTCCAAGGTCTTCATCCAATGGGACATGGCCGAGAAACTCTCTATCGTGTCCTGGGCCTACCCCACACTCTCGTTACTCATATGTCCTCCTCTCATTTTGAAGGAATAGTGGCTGTACAGTCCACCAAGGACCCATTCTTAGTTCAGAGCTCATCCAAACCACTCCTTGTACTCGATGTTCCTATTGTTTACTGGAGCTTGAGAACCTCATGGCTTCCAGATTTTGGGCTGGCTATTGGGGTTTTTTCATTATCTGGGAAGGTGACATACTTTTTCCTGCTTCCAACAGTTCCAGATGTTTTCCCGGAGGGGAAGAGTTACGTAGGAAGACTGTTCCTCTCTGGTGTGGCTTGATCTATTTTAAAGTCAACTTGAAAAGAGTTATTAATTAGTGTGCAGATCACAGTTTTTGCTCGCAAGACCGAAGCTAAATGACCCAAATGAGTAATATTTTGGTTGGTCTTCTTCTAGTCTCTACTTTGTAAACTCTGCAGAGCTTTTCCAAACCATTCCTCGTACTCTACGGTCATATAATTTACAATATTCAGTGGCTTGAGAGCCTCCTGAACTCTCTGCTGCCTTGGGTCATTGTGAATACCTGGAATGAACTCACAGATATCAATTCTTTCATATCAAGTCTTCCTTGCCATTTGTATACAAGATCTGACCATAAGGTGCTTGCTACACACGTTTTGCTTGATGGATAAAGATTTTGGGCTGGACGACGAGGGCTCAGGGCCTGGGAAGGTGACCTACTTTTTGCAGAGGTTTCCACAGTGCCAGATGTTTCCCCTTAGGTGGGGAGGTATGTTGGAATATTGTATCACTCTGGTGTCACTTGATCTATTTTAAAGTTGATCTGAAAGCAAGTTAATTTGCAGCCTCGGTTTTAGCTCGGAAGACCCGAATGACAAATATACGCTTGGTCTGCTTGCCCTCTTGCTAATATTTAATGCTGTTTTTCCCTGGTGTCTGTAGTGGCTGCGATTGAATTAAAGTGCATTAAAGTCAGTGAAGAGAACAGAAAAGAAAAGACAGGAATTGGCCAACAGGTGCGAATCATTATGGGATTTGGAGTCCTCCCATCAGTGCAGTTTACGTGCGTCCCCCTAGATCAGATTATAACTCCGAGATGACGATCGCTTGTTCCAAATCCGGTTTCAACCTTCAAGGGTAGGCGCTGCTTATTTAATCAAGGCCTTTTTCTGTTGACTTTTTCACAAAGCAGGGTATAGATTAGTGATGTCATTGCCGTAGGCTTAAAAACGACAGATAAATGGCAGCGAAAGACAGGAAGCTCGCCTTCTACATAGAAATGGAGTGTGAAGGGGAAGGGAAGAGTCAGATGGTTCGGGGTGAAGGTAGGTGTGTGTGTGTGTGTGTGTGTGAGAGAGAGAGAGAGAGAGAGAGCTTTGATGAGTCCTGTGAATGTCACTTTCATTCTCATTACATCTTTCCCACAGGAACTGTGCGATGGTGCCGATTAATAAACAATCAATGCCTGCCAATTAAAAAACTACTAAGAATAATTGAAGCCTCATGCAACGGTGTGATTGTGCATGATTAAGCCATTAAACCTCTGCTCATAACATCTTAATCGGGTGAAATATGGCCATCATTAGACGTCGTAAAGTGAAATGCGTCGCATCCTGCGTTGCGTGTTGCAAATAAATTAAACAGGACTGGATCACAATTCATTTAATATAACATTACTTTACGTTAGCGATAATGACGCCCCGGTGACTTGACATTGTTTATCAGGAATGAATCAAGTGTTAAACAACAGTATGAAGACGGATTATATGATGAGGTGGGTTTGAGAGACACGGGAGACATTTTACAAGTGGCGAGATCACAGGACGCAGGCTGACTGGTGCAAACAACGGCGTGGCGTGCGACGTGCACGTGCATTGGGACACCATGAGACTGCACTAGTCATGAATCTAAATTTCAGCAGGACATTTTTCTTAGCAAGCATTAAACTGCCATGGCTTCTGATGGAACAAAAAGAACAATGAAAAGATGCTACTGCCCCCTGTTGGCTGTTGCCATGCTAAGCACAGAAGAGAGAAAGCCTATTTCTGTCAGCACCATGACCTAAGAGTGTACATAGCCATGGCTGTATTCCAGTATTGTTCCATTTGACTTCACTGACATCCCCTCGCCATTCCCCTTTAGGGGATTCCCAGTTGCCGTCGTAAACAATGTTTCAATACATGATTAGCTCCAGAGAAGCTCATTATACGCACCCTTAGAGACTTGAAGTCCTGAGTCAACATCAGGGTGACTTCAGGGGTAGAAATTTATCCAGAAAGCATTGCAACCTGATGAAATTCCTTCTTCAAGACAGCAACATGTGCCTGATGAAATTGTTTACTAAAAGCAGTTTCTTTATTCGATAGCGAGATTCTGATTCCGTCGACAGAGATACGAGATAGTCGTAGATTTAGCAGTGTGTTCCATTTGACTGCATATTATTTTGCGTTTTAAAAGCAAGATGGTGGTCTAGATGGTGTCAGGACACTTCTACTCAAGCAACATCTGGAAACCTCCTCGGCATGAACTCCAAGAACATTTGAATACTCTGAACGAGGAGTCTATGAAATCGACTTCAGCAGGTGCATACCTGATTCTTAATACTCAGAATTTTAGCCAGTCTCAGCTGTGCATCCAGGTGACATCATCCTCTGATGCAGGAACAGTGGAGGGTTCTGTTCCCCAAGAAGAAATATCGATTTGAACATCCTGTAAAGTCAGTTTCCCAACTCTAAATACCAGAGAATGTTTTTACGTTTTCGATCTTGTTCCTTAAAAAGGAAAAGACGCAACTACGATGCATTTCAGATTTAGATACCCCTCCGCTTGGAGGTCACCTTACCTCCCCAGGCCTGGAGAGAAACACCAACCCTGCACACATGGGCACGTAGTCAGCAATTTCTCCATTCATTCCATGACTTTGAGGGTTTATATTTAGGATTAGTTCAATGAAAGCTCAGAGTGTAGACCACAGGATAGGCCAATTAGAGAGTTGTCACCTGTATAGGTGTGTCTAGTTACAATGTGTTCATCTGATTTCTACACATGAGCCTTTGTTTATTAAAAAAAGGTAGAAAATAAGAAAAAAATAGAGCACGGGGTCCTGACGCTCCCATCGAAAGGACCATTTCAGAATATGCCAATATAGAACAAGCATAGCAAGTGTGAAAGCCCCAGCTTTAGCGCATGGCAGGTAAACGTCCGCAAAACGTAATATACAGTTTTGTCTCTGTGACCTTGAAAAGTAGGTCAAGGTCACTCATACACAAACTCATCCTAGCACTCATAGTAGTGAGCCAGCAGAGTGAGTTTGAAAGCCCGGAAACTAAAGTGTGACGGACAGACAGACGGAACCCATTCCTACAGCTCCTGATGGGTGGGAGCTAATAAAAGAAAACAAGTAGTGTATCTCCACCAAGCCTGACCTTGGAACCCAAGATGGCTGCCCCGTGCATCCTCAGTGAAAGTAGCAGTAATATACTGGTTATTTGCACTTACGGTACTATCCAAATTCTATCTGTGAACATGTTTCTACGGCATTTGTTCACACAAAACAATGCTTAATGCATTACTGTCTGGTATTGCTAACACCGACAGGCAATGGCTAAGCTGATTTGAAATTGCTGGTGTTGGTTTTCTGACTTTCTAGATGTAACGTCATTCCCAGCTTCCTTTTCTGAGGTATATGGAACACTGTATGTTTTTAAACTTCTTAAAGGAAGATGAGTTTTTTATCTTAACAACAAACAGGAAGCTGTCCGAATATAACCTCTATTATAATACAGACCACAGAAGAATGGGTTGAATATTGCCCGCTGTATCATGTAGCCAATACTAATTTATTCTGGTGCACTGAGACATTAGTTAATTAAAAAAAAAAAAACATGACAAACAACGAAGCAAAATGAACATATAGTAATTGTTATTTGTTAATTTGTTTTGTAGGCCTTTAGGCCTGACCAAAACAATGAATTTCAACAAGGTACCAATCTATAATTAATCATATACAAAACTTTCATTTTATTTCCAAACAATTCTCTCACCTCGACCTCACATGATCGAACAATTGAACTATCGTGGTACGCTGTTGCTATCTAGTGGACAGAAGGAGAACTGTGGCTCGTTTTCCCCTCACTATCAGTATTCAACAGATATTTTCTCAAATATTATAGTCAGGATTAAACATGGTCACTCACATACCTATGTCTGGATTAAAAGGGATTTGTTTGAGATACTTGTGACCTGGTGTCAGACTTTAGCATTGCATGAAGTGAGTTCTGTCTATCAGCAGTGAATCATCTCATCTGCACGGATTTGCCTCACAACAGCCTGACTAGAATGAACTGAAGAAAGAACGAGGGAAAAGAGATGTAAAAATGAGCATAAACAAAAGAAGAAAAAAAAGATGGGAGGAAGAGAATATTCTGAGAAGGGGTGAGAAAATGAAAAGACGACAAGGCTTGTGTGAAGAGAACGAATTAAAGAAGATGAAGAGAAGAGGGGATGGTGGGAGGGGAAAGAAAACAAACTAGACGCAGCGAAGTGAAGAGGAAAGAAAAAGATTGGCATGACATGAAGACTGAAAGGAAAGAGATAAGGACGGTGAAGGAGGACGTGAAGAGAGAGAACAGGAAACGGATGAAGAGAACATTGTGAGAAAAGAAAAAGATGGACAGAAAAGAGGAGAATGAGTGAGAATGTCGACGAAGGGCACAGAAGGGAAGAGAAGATGATGGTGGGAAGGAAAGATGAAGAAGAGAAGGAACGTTTAAGGCTCCTAAAAAATAATTTGCGATGTACAAAATCTGTTATCTTGCGTGCGTGTGTGTGTGTGTGTACACTGTATGACATGGATAATTATTTTCAGAGAGGGTGGCACTGTTGGACTGTTTGCATTGTTTCCTACGTGCCCAAGGTCACAGTGCAGCCACGCGCCTCTCGGTCCCCATATGCCACCCTGACGCGACTGGCCTGACAGCTTTACTGCACGGTCATTATTGCTTCAGCTTCTTCCCTCTGTGATGATGTTATACATTGTTGGCTTGGATTCACATTTATTCATTTGGCAGACAAACGTGACTGAACCAGGCCACAATTCAAGACTGTAACTGATCAGACAAGAGATAAGAGCCTCCACTGCATCCAGCAGTGACTGCGTGACAAGTAGGATTTAAACCCACAAACAATAACGGCTGATCAGAGTCATTACAGCTGCACTCAAATACTTGCAGCTGTAATCAAGTTCTGTGGAGCAGTGACAAAGTCCATGTTTTGGTAGAGGAAACCCTCCAAAAAATTAATACAAAGTAAAAGAGAAGGCGGGTTGGGGGTAGTATGATGTAAACTACAGGGGCACTGATAGACCTATGCCAGGCACGGATGGATTATTATAACTTGGAAGAGTAATACTGAAATGTCTCCCCCTAGTGGGATGAACATTTTTCCCTATGTTATAACATTTACTTTTATGGCATTTGACAGATGCTCTAATCCAGAGCAACTTACAATTATCATTTTTTATACAGTTGAGAAATCGAGGGTTAAAGGCCTCATCCGCAGCAGTACTGGGAATTGAACCCCGACCTTAAGTTCAGTAACCTATTGCCTTAACCACTGAGCCACCACTGCCCTAATTAAAGATGAGGATTATCTGGGATTTCAGGATTGGTTTTTTTTTGTTTATTTGTTTGTTTGTTTGTTCATTTTCATGGATCACCTCTGCAATGTTATGGGTTCTTGCTAGACCCGCAGTGTACTTTTTAAACCCGAAACTGAAGTCACCTAATAAGACCTGAAGGTCGTCTGTTGGATCTGGTTTTATACTTTGAACATGATTTTTGACTTTTGCTAGGAGGGTTTTTTTTTTTTTTAATTTTCCAACCCCTTGCTTAGAGACTCAGACAAGAGCAGAGGTTGATGAGATGACAGCTCCTCTCTCGGACGTCGGCTTTTTAATATTCAAGGCGCTGTGGTGAAGCTTTGGCCCTGCACTCGAGCCTCACTGACTTACTAAAAGGTTTGTTGGAGAAGACTGAAGGCGTTCCTGCTGGGTGTGCTTGTAGCTTTATTCTCTGCCCTTTTGTCTTTGATGCTGAATGGATCCTCAGCCCCTGCTGAGGAGAAGCATCCCAATTACACGCTGCTGCGAGCACTGCATTTATAGGCTGTTACGTGAACACACATGGTGCTTTAAGTTTAGATTACAATGGAGAAGAAAAATGTAATAAATTGACTCTGGGGTGTAATGTTTATCATGTATGGCCTTTTTTAAGACACAACACTGTGGCTACTCGTTATTTCACGCATTGTTTACGTGTTGATTGATTCTCAGAGACAGATACTACAAATAAAACTTTTACTACTACAAATAACGGATGGGCAAAATATCCATCAAAAACTAATACATTTCAGACTTTCCCATTATCGGCCCGGCGGCTGGTCTGTGCCTGGAGATCATTTTTATTTAATTACAGAAAATACAACTGGGTGCAAAAGTGTGAAGATAGGAAAGCGGTTGAGGACAAGGCGCTGTGCAGAACACTCGGGTTCTCCTACTCCTTTATGGAGCGTGCTTTGTGCACAGGGGCGTTGTCGTGTCTTAGATCCAAAAAAGGGAAATTGTAATACAACTGCTTATAGATAGACAGAGAAGACAAGACAAGACAGACAGACAAACAGATAGATATTTGTAATTTTTAATTTGAGACTTTTTATCTTGTCACCCTCTGATTATGGCGCCTTCTTGAATAAAGTAGTTTTGGTTGGTTCATTAGGGGACTAAGGTTCAATGAATGCCTGAACGTCATTGTTTCAAAAACCCAAAGCAGTATTCGAGTAAAAGCTACTTACTAATTTGAGCTCAGATATAAATTTGAGTCATTTTTAATGCATTTTATTTGAAATAAAGTGTGTTAATTGAAGTAGGACATAAACATTGGCTACATATATTTTTTAAATGTACGATACAGTGCATTAATGAAATGTTAAGTGGAATCAATAAATAAATAAACAAACAAACATGAAAAAAAAAACAATTAATTTCCACATAAATGTTTGGCTTGAGGGCGAACCATAAACATTTCAACCAACTCCAAGGTCGAGGCAGTGTTTGATCGTTTAAAAAAGTGTTACAACAGGAAAGATCTGCTTCCAAACTCCTGGGAACCAACATCAGCAAAGCTGCTGACTTCCCAGGGACACATATATAACTCACTGCCTCCTGGTCTTCACTTACCTGCACAGGTTGCACAGGTTGCACAGTTTCAAGGTTTTTAGAAACCGCAGACTTCACATTTATTTGCTTTCCACTACACTGAGATTATCATTCATAAATCTGTGCACTGCTGGAGTTATTTATCATGTCTTTATTATGAGAAATAAATGATAATAATAATAATAAAGGGGCAGAAAGCGACAGCCTAGAGACATAAACAGGGAGATAAATTATTCTCACGAGCGAGACTGAGCGCAGACATGCGGCGCTTTGATGTCTCAGCTGTTTTCTTGATGCCATGCATGATGTCATTTCCTGTCGGGTACTTCATGCAGACTTTTAAACATTCAAACATAAACAAATAAATCATTCAAAAGAGGTAAAAAAAAAATCAAAAATTCAAACCCCACACATGTTACAGTGAATTATTATGATACGGATTGTGAATTATTCCATTTGTCCTCGTGCTTGTAATCTATTAATGAGAATGTCAGGGCTTCTCCTGTATGTGGTGATCGGAGATCAAAAGGGAATGATCGAGTTGCACTGATGATGATGATGATGATGATAGCAGCTTAAGCGCGAGACCACCAGAAACCGGACACCCCACGTGCCCCCCACGTGGCCCCCGCGCGCGTTTGCGCACTGACGCCAGGGCGCTTCCTCCGAGTAATCGTCGAATTAATTATCAGCCCCAGATAGAACTCTTTCTGATTATCCTTTTAACCGGAACGGTGTCTGACTTCACTTCCGCCAAATCAACAACGCGACTCATTGCGTTAATTTGCGGGTAAAAAGAGAAGGTGGCGCGCCTGCACTGCCTCCATCGCTCGGGGTGAAACGGGGTAATTGCATGGTCCAGACGTGGAGCTCAGGGGTGTGTGTGTGTGTGTGTGTGTGTGTGTGCTTCACTGCTCCTCTCCTATAGGCTCTTCTTGTGTAAAATGTGGAAATGTCTGATTATTTAATGAAACTCGAGGCCGGTGGTTAGATGGGGCTCATTCAGCCTCGCTTCACTGAGTTCTGCATATAAAAACCCCTTGTCTCTGTTATTACCCCCCACTGCTGCACACACACACACACACAGGGGGCAGTGGCACAGGACAGTTCAATGACTGTAAACACTGTACAAGCATATAAACGCTCCTGTCTTTCTGGATGTGCAGCACGCATGCGCACTGTTTCACTCAGATCCAACACTACATTTCCACAAATGTATATTTCTATCTCAATAATAATAATCATAATTATAATAATCAGATTACTGATCCCTGGTCCAGGGTTCAAGCCCCACTATCAGCGGGACGTCACTGCTGTCCCCCCAGTGCGTTTTTCTGCCCTGGTGAGCCTGGCGAGCTGTCCAGGGTGTATTCTGCCCTCGCCCAGAGTCGGTCGAGATGGGTCCTCCCGGCGACCCTAATTAGGATTAAGCGCTTTAGAAAATGAATGAATGATTATTCTCTTTGGACCATGGGAGGAAACTGGAGTATCTGGAGGAAACCCACACAAGCATATAGAGAACCTGCAGACTCCACACAGAACCCCCCCCCCACCACTGCCCTGTAACAGACACCACCTGTCGCCACTGTGTCCTGCCCTCAAGAGTAAACTTTGTTATATGTTTACTGTGTGTAGTTAACTTAAATATCGACAACAGATAAGCTGTCCACAAACATGCAGTGTTTAATACAATTTTGTATCATTTGTTTTATCAGTGTAAATGGCAAGTGTGCTTGAATGCACCGCGTAGCTTGTAATGACGTACGGGTACAATCTGTGGATTCAGAGTTGCCAGTTTAACAGTTTTACAGCCCAATAGAGATTAAAATCACCGAAAAGAAATGAGCTGGTCGGCTCATATGGGCCTGTGGTCGTGGTTCCTCTTGTGTTTGACACAAAGCTTGTTAATGAACTAATGGGTTTAATCTGGAGCTGGAAAGTCAATCAAATGTGTTAATTACTGTTGAATCAGAGAAGTGTTTTCACATGGGGTCAGAATGAGTGAAAAATGTGCCATACTGGAGCAATTTATAGCATCCAGGTACAAGGTCTGTAGTATCTAGTGCATGTCTTCCGACTGTGGGAGGAAACCGGAGTACCCAGAGGAAACCTGCACAAGCACTGGGAAAACTTGCAAACTCAGATACGTCCTTGTGAATCCCAGGACTCAAACCCAGGACCTTTTTGCTGTGAGCTGACCATGTTAACCATTACATCACTATGCCATCTCTATAACGTCCAGCTATAAAGTATATACAGTCATGTCGAGGTATGAGGCCCATTCTTTCTGTGTGGTGTTAACATCTGAGAAGTAACACATAAAACTCATAAAACTTACCACAATGAAGCTTTCAGGTGACATCATTTGTCAGAGCGCATGGAGAGCGGAGTCAAGTCAGGGTGCCAATGAATACGGTTTTGTGATATACGCGATGTAAATAAATTTACAAAGCGATGAAGAAGCAGAGCAACCCGAGCTGCTTCAAGTTTATGAGAACACAGTCAGATAAAACTGTTATTAAGTTAGTTGTTGTCGTCATTGTTGTTGTTGTCCAAGAATAGTTATGATGCTCAAAATGCTTTTGCAGATATTTCTCGATGAGTAAGATATTAGCATGAAGTTAGAATGTTTTTTCAACTGAATATTCAAGTTCTGTAAAAAAGTGCATCACATGATCAGGGTTTGAAACCCAGCTCAGGTCTGCTGGCCCGTGCATGGCCGTCTGCCTCAGTGGGCTTCAAACACCAGCTCGGCGGGTGGCTGTTTCTAGATTGACCTTTGATACGCTCCTGCCATCTTCCACTCCCCCAGGTCTCAGGGCCACAGCAGATGGGGAGTGGGACTCTCTGTCCTCACTGCCTATTCGGCAGGGCTGCAGGCTGTTGCGTGCGCCAGTAGGGTGGCGAGGATTAAACATGCGTGGAGGAAAATGAATGGACGCAGAGCGTGCCCATTTATTCAGCTCCGTGTAAGGCTCATTAACCCGATGACGGGCTAGCAGGTCATGCTGATTTCCTTATTTAACTTTAATATTTACCACATACGCACACTCACTCTAGCTTTCTCTCTAACACACACACACACACACACACACACACACACACACACACACACACACACACACACACACATTAATAGTCCTAGGAACACTACCATTTTAAAATATGTCAAAGTAGGAAATGGATATAAGATAGATTTCTGTTTTAATTCCTTAAAATGTAAGACAGGAAAAGAAATATCATTATTTATTATCTTATTAGGGGGGGGTAAGACACTGAGCTTTAACTGAAGTCGATGTCACTGCAATCAACTTTTCAGCAACACTCCAGAAAAAAAAAACTTTAACCGTAACCCATGACAGCATATGGGAGACGTGCAGCAAGCCTCAGACTGGGCGACGGGTGCCAGGGGACGCCAAGCAACCCGCTTCGCGCCCCTTTTCATCCCTCCTTCAGATGAGCGGCCTCTCGGGCCCCTGGGGACCGACTGACTTACGATGATCTTCCCCACACCCCACCACTGCCCATGCCAAAACACAAGGCTGTGAGTGTTACAGTGCTTATGGAACTCAGCTCAGGTTGACCGCAGAGTCAAAAGGCAAAAATGCTCACGGGAAGGAAATGTAGAGCTCCGCGTTAACGACCCTAAAGACCTGCCTTGAACTAATCCATCGTTGTGGTGCTTTTATTTTTATGCAGGTTTTTCGGATTGTAATAATATTTTAATTATTATAAATTGTTATAAATGGATTTCTGTCAATTTGAAATGCTTTATATTCAGTCATGGCTAGTAAATAAATAAAATTATATAATTAAGGCACATACATCTTTTAATTTAATATCTGTTTAAATATTTTGAATATCTTCATGAATTGAATATTAATATTTTGCTGAATACACAATAATTATGCTAAATTAGTTATGTGTTTAAAACATTATACATGAAAATTTTGTATATTATAATTGTTTAATTATGTGTTTTAATGTATATTTTAATACTTATTATAAAATGTCATGTTAACTAGAGGGCGGCATGGTTGGGCATGTTCACCTCACAGGGAGAAGATTTTGGGTTCGGGTCCCATACTTGGCGAGGGCCTTTCTGTGTGGAGTTTGTATGTTCTTTTCGTGTTTGCGAAGGTTTTCTATGGGTACTCTGGTTTTCTCCTACAGTCCAAATATTTGCAAATTACTCTAATAGGCTGTTCCAGATTGCCCCTAGGTTTGGTTGTGTGTGTTGGCCCTATAATGGACTGGCAAACCCTGTCCAGGGAGAACCCTGACTTCATCTAGAGTCGGTTGTGATAGGCTCCAGCCTCCCCCCAATCCCCCCAAGATGAATGAATGTCAATTGTATAAGTAATAAACAATGTGAAAATATGATGTCATATAATTATATTAATATTATTATTATTGTGTGTATAATAATTCCATACAATATACAGTATATTATTTATAAATTCATTTATATCCATTTTAAACATGAATTTATATTTATTCAGTTGCAGAAATGTACAGTGTGTGTATTAGGACGCAACATATCCATTGCAACACAACACTGGAATGAAATTCCCTTTCCACAGTAACATGCCACAGCAGTTGAAGATCTTGGTTCAGTGCTTGTTATTATTTGAGCCCTTCTTGTTGGCCTGAATGATTCATTGTTTGGGCTGGAGTTACGGGGTTCGACAGGTGTGCCTCGATCACGAGCCGCCTTCCACCTGCTCAGTTTATAGCCTTAAACACAGCGCTGCTCCCTTTTACAGTTTATTTGAGAACTGACACAATCATACATCATGCTGCTCTTGGAAATCAGCTTCTTCCCTGGTGGCGCTGGCTGTTGATTCCAGTGTTTAAGGATGTTTGCTCAACAGTCCCAAGTTCAGCACTGGTATAAATGTTTTGCACACATTGACTAAGATATGATTTTTATTATTGTGAGCTTCCTTCTTGAAATTTGCACCAGGTTTAGTTTTAAGAAAGTTCTGCCTCAGTCAGATCAGGGTGTTTTCACCTCAGGCATGAAATCATGATCTCATGAATAAGTCATGGATAGAAAAAACAACAATGCAAAAGAAAAAAATAAATAAAATCATGCGTTTGCTTACACAGAGACCGAAAAAATTTTGGGGGGATTTTTTTATTCTCCAAAGAGAAGAATCATGAAGCAATTCGTATTTTAATGTAACTTTAAAGACCCTTCCTCCCCCGTCAAAAATCATCCATCACCAGAGAACAATTGCTTTCCTAAAGTGTCAAAACCACAAATCCTCCTTTCTTCTATGGGTGTGAGAGGAACTTTTCCTATTGGCCCTGAAACACCCGACTGTAGCTCCAAGGGGAGGAGGGTCCAGGCCGAATGGGTACTAAAGGAGCAATCAGGGCACCTGGATGAGGACAGGAAACATCTCCATATCTGATGTCAGATGAGTTTCAGAATAGACGCAGCATCCTTAAAGTTTTTTTTTTACTCATTTTAACTCAAATCTGGTGGATTTCTAAAAAAAAAAAAAAAAAAAAAAAAAAAAAAACAGTTTGAAGAGGGGAAACTGGATCTGCTTCACCTGCAAAAACCCGAATAGATTCATCATCAGTTTTTCCTTCTTTATTCTACTTATAATAAAGGTACTGGAATTTCTTCAAATAAGGTTGAGCGCATCAAGGATTTTTGCTCAATATTTCATTTCTTTTTATTGCATTGCCCAGAAGCCGAGCTGCAGGAATTCATTAAACTGACCCTCATCAAGGGCCCGACAGGTTCTATTCCCCCCCGGGGTCTTATTTACTGACCATGATGGCCAACACTGAACTTTTGACTTGGTCGGAAGCGCACGTGCCAAAGCGCCCGCAGGACATCCCCCAGTCCGAGCGCGCGACCCTGACACGCAGTGACCCTCGGGGCTGGCTGAGCGTGCACGCGCATGCCCCTTCAGCAGCCCGTCCCAGTCACTACGCGCGCGCCTCGCCGGACGTCACTCCGGACCCTTCGCCGGACCCTGTCGCCGCCGTTGCCCCTAAGGATCACCCTCTGGGCGCCGCGCACAGGCACCGGCGAGTCGCGGCGAACGCGCGCGAGCGCCGGCGCATGCACGGCTTGAACCGCGCTTTCGACCGACTTCGCAGCGTCATCCCGTCGCTGGAGAACGACAAGAAGCTGTCCAAGTACGACACGCTGCAGATGGCGCAGATCTACATCGCCGAGCTGTCCGAGCTGCTCGAGGGTGTGGCGGCGCGTGGGGCCGGGGACGCATCACGCGCGCGTAGGTGCTTCCAGACGCCGTGCACCGGTTACGCCGTGGACGCGGCGACGCCATCCACGGCTCCGGTGCCCGAGGGACACGTGTTGATCCTGTCCGCACCCTCGGCTCACTTTGACCCTGAAAAAATGGAGCTCGCGGCGGCCAACGGCAGCGACGGAGAGTCTTCACACTGCAGCGACGCCGAGGAAGGACATCCGGGAGCCCAGCCGCACTGACCGACCGGACACATCGCGCAGTTCCATGCAAACGACCGTGTAGTGATTATTTAATACCATGACACCGACGTCTTCTGATATGAGACTAAAGCTCAGCTAAAGTCCCAGGCCGGGTGAACATGCAGCCCCTGAACGACCGGAAGTAGCTAACACACCCATCCAAGGCTTATGATTGAATCAGTTTTATTTAAATCATATTACAGCATCCTTATTCCACTCATCCCAAATGAATAAACATTGTCACGTGCATGACGACGTAAAACTTGCTGAATTATAAGAAGAATGGCACCCATCAGCGCATGCTGTTATTGGAAAATAATAAACTATATGGTAGTAACTCCATCCTGGATTATTTTTCTATAACACACCGCCCATAATGTTGATGCGTCCCGCTGATATGGTTATTATGCGACCTATAACAATTATTTACTATAATAAACGAGGTGAAATGAGTAAATAGTCTCCGAGATCGAAAGTCAAAGGGACCATTAAGTGATATCCACCCAGCCTGAGGTGAATAATTGTTTGAGTACAGCCTGTCCTATATGGGAACATAAGAAAAGCAAAAAAAAAACAACAACAACAACAACAAAGATTTTTACAGCAACCTCAGTCCAAAGATCCGTGTTTTTTATCTGCGACGCTCAAGTGTTTATTCAGTGCAGTGTAAACTAGTTTGAAAATGCATTACAGTGGTCCAATATGACTTGTTTTGAACATTCAAAAGTTGAAAAATGTGCTAAATGATATATATATATATATATATATACACATGCGCCAAATAATGTTCATCATCCTGAAATAGCAAACCAAGCAGATCGTGCCATTCCTGTGTAGTATATACCCAAATGATTTACTCAAATTTAATATTGTTAAGCCTCGTGTGCTTTATGAATTCCTCTGGTTCACAGCATTGTCTTTCCATCAAGCTGAGACGTCTGTCCGACCCAAGGCTTGACCGAGCAGAGGGCTTCGGGCTGCAGTCCGACCGTGAGACCCCTCGCTGTACCAATCCCAAATTTAATAAGGCTTTATTCACAAGTTTTACGTTCTATCATTAAAACGGGGCATTTTCAGTAAACACCTCCCTTTGCATTTATTGTTGTCATTTTTAACCATCACATCCTCTGTCCAAGCATCTGCATCCAGAGTTTTTATCTGCGACGCTCAAGGGTTTACTCAGTATAAACGAGTTTAAACAAGAAGTTCACCTTAACTTCACTTTTATTTACTCGCTCACTTCCCCTAAGTTTTAGCATGTTTTTTTTCTCTCATTTCTGATTTCTTTCCATCAGGATTCCATGACAATAGTACATTTAAATAAAGAACCTGTGTACATGGTGAACTATCTCCGTATTTTATATAGATGGGACAGAAAAGCCTAGAGAGATATTTTTCTAGCATTAGAGTCAACTTATTTATTCTACTAGTATTTGTGTATTTATTGGTTATCATTAAATGGACAGTTGAAGACTAAAACAAAAGGAGCATGCAGTTAAACACAAGCCTACTGTTTGTTTTTTCTTTTCATTTTTCATGGTGAAATCATTTTATCAGCTGTTCTCGGATGCTCCAGTATTGTAAAAGGTTAATAACATGGTAATAATCCTCTACAAACAATGTATTATTGCAGCCCTAAACATAAACCTGTGGTTGTGTGCGGGCTCATAAAGCTGTTATCTCTGTCTGTGTTTTAGTAGACATTAAAGGAGACCAAATAGATCCAGTAGATATTAAAGTAGCCTGGATGGGGAACTCAAGCAGGACCACGGAATAACCTTAACCGTGAAACTCGAGTTGTTGGTTTTTTTCTGCACTTTATTACCTGAGCATTGCGATTTACATCCACACACATCAATCCACTGCCAATCAAACAACTGCTATGTATGTATGTTTTTTATGTAAACAATTCAAACTGTTTAATAAAACATTTAATTTAACAGACAATAAAGCATTTACAATTTTAATGTACACACCATTAACATTATTTATGATTAAATCCATATCCAGAAACACATCCATTCTTTTGCCGAACTGCTTAATCCTAGTAGGACCAAGGCGGAGGCTGGAGCCTACCTCAGGCGACTCTGGGCTAAGGCAGGGTACACCCTGAACTACTCGTTAGTCCATCGCAAGTCTACACACAACCGTTCACACTCACGTCTGGGGCAATTTGGAACAGCCAGTTAGCCTAACATGCATTTCTTTGGACTGTGGGAGGAAACCAAGGTACCCTGAGGAAATCCACCCAAGCATGGGGAGAACATGCAAGCTCTTCACAAAAACGCTTTTGCTGAGCCTGAGACTCGAACCCAGGACCTTCTTGCTTTGAGGCAGGCATGCTAATCACTATGCCACGCATATTCATATCTAATGTTATACATTTTATTTATATTATATATTGTGGTGGCATGGTGGTTAGCACGTCCGCCTCACAGCAAGAAGGTCCCGGGTTCAGTTCCCAGGCTTGGGGCATTTTTGTGTGGAGTTTGCATGATCTCACCATGCTTGAGTGGGTTTCCTTCGGGTATTCCAGTTTCCTTCCACAGTCCAAAAACATGCACAGTAGGCTAATCTGCTGTTCCAAATCACCCCTTGGCGTGAGTGTGAGTGTGAATGGTTGTGCATGTTTGTGTCTGTTACCCTGCGATGGCCTGGTGAGCTGTCCAGGGTGTACCCTGCCGTGCCCAGAATCAGCTGAGATGGGCGCCAGCCTCCCAGCGACCCTAATTAGGATTAAGCAGCTTAGAAAATTAATTAATAAAACTAATTATATATTGTAAATTATGTATAACCTCTGACTCATCCATCATGTTTACTCTCTCTCAATTACTCACTTGCTGAACCGCTTAATCCTATTAGGGTCATGGGGAGGCTGGAGCGTATCTCAGCCGACACTGGGGGAAGGTGGAGTCCACCCAGAATAGCACGCCAGACCATCAAAGGACCACCACATACATAACCATTCACACTCCCACTCACACCGAGGGCCAATTTGGAATAGCCAGTTAGCCTAATGTGCATGTCTTTGGACTGTGGGAGGACCCATCATGTTTAGCTGAATTTAAATAATAATTACCTTACATATATCACAGCAACAATAGCATCGTGCAAAGAAAGGCTCTAGATGAAATTACAGAAACAGTGCTTCGTGAGTATAGGGTCTCAGTGAATACTTTGATCCAAAACTAAAATGATCTGTACTTTGTTCAAGTACCTGTCGGACAGAAGACTCTCGACAGCCTTGGTTCTTGGCTCAGTTAGTTGTTTTCTTAACAAGTTGGACTATTAAGCACAAGAGAAACACAGAAAGTTTGTGGTAGCCAGAAGGAAATGACCTGAGTGGTGCCAATACTTAAACATAACACTCAAACAGCATTTTAACAGGCAGAGGTTTATAAGTATGCTTATAAACAATCGAATGTTATGAGAATGATGTGCTGGTGCACAGATATGCTGTTGACTTTTTGACACCTCATTCATAGATGGATGCACACGTCAGCCAATAAAAGATGGTCTGAGTGATGGTTCGATTATTTACGTATTCATCAGCGCTCAATACAGAAATGCATATTTTGACAGATAGTACCAGAAAATCCTTGGGAACCCAGCTTTAAATGGTGGATGGGATATGAATTAAAAAAAAAAAAAGATTATGTATCCAAACATTGAACAGAGAGTTAAACTTTGACCTCCATTCAGCGCACTCCAGAATACAGCTGTGCCGTGTCGTAGTCAGAGACATGACCATGACAATTCTACCACAGTAGGGTTTTGTGAATTGTGAATCTCTTGGAGGGACTCTGGGTCACAGGGAAACTGAACCGAGACTGATAAAAGACAACAGCTCTGAGATTAGATCTGTACTGCTGGGAACCTTCTGAGCAGACTATGGTTGGCTCTCTCTAAATAGTGGTTGGTTCATTTTTTAATCTCATAGTAATCTGGTTCAGCCAAGAGGTCTGGGCTGTCCGTGATTGACTTGGGTACAGGAGATGGTACGCTCCTGGTCACATCTTTGAAGAGAACATCGGACAACATTTGTTTGAAGGTGAATGGGACTTCGTTGGAACCAAATCCAGGAGCCCCTGCGCTGCTTTTAGGATGCTCTTGATTGGCGTCTGCTTGAGGCTTTTTTTTGGTATGGGTCAACGGTCTGACTGTGCTGTACAGCTGACTGATTGATCTGTCCTGCTGCTGAGATCCTTTGTGGTTCCAATCACAGGAATCATAGTCAGGTTTCTTTTCACCGATATCCAAATCATTCGGTTTTGTCTCTGGCTCAGTTTTGAGATTGGGCACAGGCAAAGCCGGAGGTGTTGGTATATTTCTTGGTTTGGGCAGAGGCTTCACCTTGGCATATACAGCGTCAGCAGGCTCAGGTTGAGGGATTTTCACAGGGGGTTTTGGGCCAGGAAGTGCAGGAAGAGCAAGGTTTTTCCGACAGACTGCTACTTTTGGAGATGCTGGATGTGCAGTCTGCACCGGCACTGGAATTTGCACCGGCATTGGCTTTGGCTCCGGCTTTGGCATTGGCGGTTTGAACATGTTGTCTTGCGGCAGAGCAGTGGCTTGGGACAGCAGGTCTTGCACACTTTGATGCATGATGGCCTCCTCAATAGCCCGGTAGATCTGTTGTCCCTGCTTGGAGAGGAAAATGAAGAGGCCCTCTCCTGTTTGGCAACGGCGGCCTGCTTCAATACTTATTCCTTCCTGTAACGGGGTTGACAAAAGACTATCAGCCCTTTGAGGAATTTGAAAACTTTAACAAACACTTTGGTGTAGGACAAAATGGCAAGGGTGAAGGAGCACAAGTTCTTGCTTTGACTTTTAATTGAAACAGCTTGTTGGAGAAGATTATTGAAATGATGCATCAAACAGTATCAGTAAAGCTTTGAATAACCTTGCTCGTCTCCTTGATTGATTATTTTTCGAGGTGCATTATTTTCTTTTCAGTTACATGTTTTATTTGTGGTTGAGGCTGATTTTTTTTTCTAGTTTACAGTTGTTTTTTAATACTCAAATCTGTGAATACAACATAGCCTAAAGCTATGAGTAGGTTTAAACATGTTTAAATACCTTGACCTGGCCAAATCTGCGCAGAAGGCGATACGGCCAGTGGAATGCGACAAGGCCCGTCTTCATGTCCAGCAAGCACAGGGACTCTTTCTCAGGGGACAGCAGGTATGATCCGGACATGCAGCAGCGCATAGATGCCTCTGAGCTCGCCACCGTCACCTGGAACTGACCTGTATACAGAATGCAAAACGACATTTATATCATATTGGACAGAAAAATGAGTGACAACATGGTAAGGGGTAGTCTCAGAGCTCCTGGGTCCTACTTCAATCATAAAATTCATGTTTCTGTCTCCATCGAGCTCGAACCTACCAAAGCCTGCCTGTAGGCTAAGCTCAATTGCTTCTAGCATCTAACAGCTGACTATCAGATCAAATTTCCAGATCTGACAGATATTCTTCCCCATCTGACAGATATTTTATATTTGTTATATTCCCTGGCGATGTCGGACTAAGAATAAAACTTGTCAAAATCATGTCTTGATGTCAACAAGACTTAGAGAGTTGATAAAACGTACACATAGATTTGACTCTAGTGCGTTTCCTGTTACGACACAGTCTCTTGCAAAACACCGATAACAATCATGATAGTCTTGAGGTCAGCTACTGCAAGGCCCAAACTTATCATCTCACAGTCATCAAAGACGCCGGACGTGACAGCAGAATTTAAAATTAGTGATGTGCACAAAGTACCAAATAATAAAACTCATAAAGAAGCAAAAACACGGTGGTCCATCTCACCTGGACTTAGTGTGGAGTAAATATCGTTTACCGTCATAGGCACATCAGCGTCAACTCCAACTCCCAGTACATTCCTGATTTCTCCACTTTCTTGGTTCCACTGAGAAAATGAAGGGAGATGTTGCAAAACGGTCAGCATGGCCAATTCCTCTTTTTTTTTTAAACACCTATTCTTTGAAGAACAGCCAGAAAACACATTGAGCAAGCAACAGAGTGAGATGCAACGATGAGGTTTATCAGTACTTCCTCATTCTGCAGGTTCGGTTATCACTCAGGAGCTAAACCCAAGTAAAAATGATTCTTCCCAGCTGTACATATAGATATGAGCTATAAAAATCACCTGCTGCTTCATTATAAGACTGTACAAAATAAACCTTTCAACTTATTTATGTATTTGTGCTTTTACAGTGCTGAAAGACAACAAGATCTGTTCATGTGGTATCAGTTTGGTAATTGGAGAGGCTTTGTGAATACCCATTCTGATTCAATGTAGCATTTATTGATTGACAAAAATGCCTGCAATAATTAAGGATAAAATTTTTTTGTCATGCTTGGAGTAGCTCTTGAATTATTTTCATAGTGCCTTTTACTGGAGGCTGTGTCTCAAAAATCAGTAAACCTGAGACTGGAGAATTAATTACACCATTTAGCACACACTAGAAAAATCAAAAATTGAATATTGTCTACCTCCGCTACAGCTTGCCAGGCAATGTTATGTATTCATCATTGTTTGTTTGTTTGTCTGTCTGTAAGCAGGATTATGCAAAGGCTACTGAACCGACTTTCACCAAACTTGGTGGATGATGGGATATGGTCCTGGCAAGGACCCTTAACATTTTGTAGTAGTTCCAGATCATAATCCAGATCCAAAAAAATATTACAGGCCTTTGAATAAGCATTTATTAAATGATTTTTAGCAGGATTACACAAAAACTACTAATCTGATTTTCCTCAAACTTGGTGGAAGGGTGGGGCCTGGGCCTAGAAAGAACCCATTCAATTTTAGAGGTGTTTCCTACTTGGGATCTTGTTGAAAAAAAATTAAATCCTGAAATTCCTAGAAATCCCTAACTTTAATTAATGCTAATTCGATGCCCACTTGGAGAGACGTTTCATTATGCTACTATGCTAGCGGTAAGTTATAACGGTCCGTTTGTGCCATGCACTCTATTTATGTAATAACACTTTAGGATCAGGTGCAATGTTATAGGAAAGTAATAACCTTCCTGATAAAACAATGGCACACATTCAAATAATTTTATAGTAATAATTAATGTCAAATATCCGCAAAACTTTAATTCCTGTTAGAATTGTTTTTGCTGTTTTCTCACCAGTGTCTCTTTTATACTCTCTTAAAATGTTATCAAGACAAAAATATTGATATGTTACAGAGAACATGTCCCAAATACTTTCCCTTTTTGGAAAAGATAATAAACAAATAGGAAGAAATCAATTTAGGTTTATGTGGTTATGGAAAGAGTGACATGTGAAATTTTATTTGAATTAATTTCAACACTTTTTGAGTAGTGAGAACTAATGATGCAACTGAAAATACATGTACTTAATGGTTCCAGTTTACCTTTTTAAACCTCACCTGCTCAACTACAGCCTGAAGTTTTGAGTTTGTATCACTATCCAATAGGATGCACCGAAATTGATCACGTGATACGGGGAGCATTAACGGTCAGGGCTATCTGTTGTGTTGGATGCTGACTGTCACAGAGCAGCATAAAGTCGGATTTTAAACTATAAACATAAATATTGGTGCTGAGAGAGGTGGGGGAAAAATAAACAGACAGAGTAAAGCCTATACGGTAAGATATTTCTTTCTGTGAAACACACTGAGTGATAACTGTCCAGCTCTCTTCAGTTAGCATTGGCTAATTAACGGTTTTTATGCTAATTAAGCAAGATGGCAGCTTTAAAATTCATTCTTTCATTCATTCAATCATCTTCTGAAACGCTTATTCCTAATTAGGGTCGCGGGGAGGCTGGCACCCATCTCAGCCAACTCTGGGCGAGGGCGGGGTACACC
>JAOUQZ010000024.1:9769035-9783107 GCA_028564935.1 Neosilurus hyrtlii
GGGGGGGGGGGGGGGGGGGGGGGGGGGGGGGTACTGTACACTCCACCCATTTCCAAATTCAGAGTCTCTATGGGTTTGTGTTGTTATTGGGACCTTACACGGTAGGGATTCCCTGGATCTGGATGGGGGTCGGGTGCACGATTCCTTTCTTCTTAAGACCTTTCAGGATCGCTGCGAAATAGGTTTTAATCATGGATGAATACTTGGTCTAACACAAACACACACACGTATATCTGTACCAATTAAATGATATGTGATTAAACAAAATAATTATTAATTATTGTAACCTTAAATCAAAGCTTATTTATTTATAATTTATTTTTAAATGGATGTATTGTACTTTAATTTTAATGTGATATTGCTCTCTTCTCTTATTTATGCGATACACAAAGTATTATATAAATAAAACATGTTTATTTGGATTTAAATGTACTTTGAAGGAATTTGGTTTGTAGTGTACAGAGCAAAATGACCATTTTCTCCATTAGTTTGGCTTCATAACATTATTTTAAAAAAGTTAATGACTTACATAAAGTGAATCTTTTTTTTTTTTTTTTTTATTTTAATGTAGCACGATCACAAGTTTTCCAGGAGGCTCTCTGTTACCTTGAGGAAACTTCATCTCTCTGAAGCTCTTAATGGGCGGAGGGATACCGTCACCCTCCACAAGGATGTGGTATTTCTTCCTTGCCCGCTCGTGCCTCGCCGTGGGCATGTTCAGTATGTATCGGGGAGCTCGCCAGCTAAACAGAGAAAAGTCAAGATAAAGACAAGATAAAACCGTACAAGTCATTCAAAAATGCTGCCCTCCGAGTGTGTGCAGGCAGCTTTGAGTGAAATTCTCAGCCCCCGTGGTGTATAAAGGACGTCTCACCTGGTCTTAATGGGATCTTCATAAGTGATACCTTTGGCCATCTCCTTGACAGACATTAAAGCTGAAGGGGAAAAAAAGCAGGGGGAAAAAATTCTGATATGGTGCACACAAAACGGCCATTCCTTGGCATAAACATAAACAATTACACGCTTATTACATATTTCTCTTGTAATAACACTTGAACATTATTGACATGAAGTGACAGGACTCACCTCGACCCTCCGCCACGCTCTCCAGAATCTTCTCCTCCTCCTTCAGCTGCTTTTCCTTCGCCGACTCTTTCCGAGCTAAAAATTAAAAAGATGTACAAGTTTATAACCAGAGCAATAAATAAATAATGTAATCCTGAGGAGCGACAAATGGAAAAGCGTATACGATACCCTCGGCTTTCTCCTTCAGGTGCTGGTGCTGATCGAGCAGACTGACGTTGGATCGTGGCCCAAGACCCTCGTCCTCATCTTTCTGCTCTCCTCCGCTGTCCTTCTGGTCCTCCTCAGTCAAGCCCTTCCCTCGAAAATGCATCATCTTCTGCAACTGAGAGTCCAACCCGAGACCACGATGCATCACATTCAACACCAAATCCGAACACATTTATTATAATAAAAAAAAGCATAACAGCAGCAGTGTGTCTGACGCCATTGTACTAAAGCTGCACAAAAACTCAGAACATTAAAAAAACTGGAGAAGAAAAAACATTCAGTACGTACCATTTGTTGTTTTCTGACCTTAACAGGAACATACGGCACGTAGTCATCGTCTGAAGTCTCTGAAGCAGACTTCTCATCCATGCTTCGCTGTAAATTAAAATAGCATGAATCCAGTTTATGGACATATTTTCATCTACTTGTCTTCATTTTATTTATTTATTATTTATATATCTAGAAGCATTTCCCAAATTAATACGAGACAAGCCGTCACACGACCTAAACAGAACACAAGGTGCTTCTCTAACCCCTTAAACCGCATCCTCGGTTCCCGCACTTACATTTCATCTTTGTGCCTTAGCTCCTCCCACCGTGGAAACATGGAGACACGCAAGGAATGTGAGGAGCATGGAATCGAGGGAATGTAGTTTAAGAGAAATAAGTCGTTTCCTCAAGTCTGAAGCAAAGACCGTAAAGGACGGGTCATTTATACACTGGCGTCCAACTCATCAAGTAAGGCTGCTCCCATGTGCCCTTGCTCCTCTCCTCGATGTGAAAATAAGTATTGGGACCACTGATAGAATCGATAGACCTGGCCTGGTGTAGGCAGCCAAGAAGCCCTGATTTCGGGTAGCGGCAAAACAGTGTCGACACCATACTGAAGTCTTGCTGTGCAGTCATGGAAGATCCACAACATTTCAGGTATCAGTGGCATAAATTTTATTTTATTTTTTTGTACGTTTTTCTTAGTTTTTTATTACATGCAGAACTGTGCTGTGACTGGTGCTGGCTGTCCCTATGATACGGTTCAGTCACTATATGAATCTTGATACATTAATTCTCTACAGTCATCAGGAACTGACTGCCAGTGATATGAAACTTTAAGACTCAGTTTGGGTACTACATTTAAAATACGATCTCTGCTATTTTGTGCTTTTATTATGAAACTGTTACTCTGTCATTTAATAATTAGTGCAATGGTAGTAAAAATTCAGCAATATAACAATAAATCGTACTGGATAACTTGCACAACACCCTCAGATATTTCCTCCAAACTTCCCACAAATCTTCAGGGGCATCACATCTCTGTCTCCACAATTAAACTCCATAAAGAGAAAGAGTTAAATTAAGGAAATAACCTGACGCTTCATTTTATATCAGGATACACACGACCACAAATTAAACATGACATTAATATGACTTAGTTTTAAGAGCAAGAGAGGAGCAAATCTCTTAAATCTCTAGGCCTTATAGTTAATGACGAATGAACAGAAACCGTGTCTCGGTGACTGACGGTAAACTTTACAGCTGAGGTTTTGCCACTACCGGAAGTCGACGCCGAGTCGGGGGGCCAGCAAAGATGGCGGACCATAAAACTTCCGGTTCAACGAGAGTCGAGGAAACAAAATAAGAGTTTTGAGAAGCACCCAATGATTCGAATCACTTGAATAAATAATTTATACAAATAACCAGTAAATAAGACTCTTAACACAAAGTCACTGACTTGGTGACTTTTAAATGACCCATAAAACCATTAAGTAAAATAATGTTAGCCCTGTAGCTAACTTTACTCAAGTACATTTAACGTTTTCTTCTTAAACGACACAATGAGACCACCATATCAAGTACACGTCTTTACATGAAATTAATTTAAAATAAGATTTTACGCTTCTTTTTTAAATCGCTCATAATCCACTGTTAGCTAGTTCCAAACCAACCAAGGAACCAGGTAGCGCGAGCTTCCACAGCGAGCTAGATTTAAACTCCATTTCTAAAAATATAACTTATCGATAATATTATTAGAAGTAGTACATGAAGCTAACCTACCTTTCTCTGTTTCGTTTCCGCTTCCATTGTTTATCCTCGCAGCGTTATAGCCAAACGAGTGTTCGGGTAGTTTGCTAGATGCTGTGATCAACAATTTTTGTTTTCCTACCCGTTTTTCCCCCGGTGTGGGGATTGGATAAAGCGTCATATACACAGAGCACTGATTGGACACTGAAAGCAACCACGCCTTTTCTAAAACGAACACCCAATCGTATTTATGGTTCAAGGTTTTGCTCAATACAGGTGTACCGACACGGTAAAGTACGCACGCGTCACGTTTCTACGGCATCCCAGAGTGGCCAATCTTTTCACCACCGCCTCTTGTACCTTGTTTTTTTGCTTGATTGAAGTTTGCGTGCAGGAAAATATATTGTAATTGAGTATATTTATTACTAATGTTTCGCCCCGGAAGGGTTGTACATCAGAACGTGCAGCTCGAGCGGGAATAGTGTGAAATGACTTTTGGTAGCAATCAGTTAATTTTCCCACGAAAAGTTGCAGAAAATGTTCTGATTGGAGGACGGTCTCAAGGACCTCCCTCCCGGTCTCTTACACACAGACTCCGCCCACCCGTATATAAGTTATATGTTTCAGTAAAAGTAAAAAATGTTTATTCCAGTTTCTTTCCTTTTTCACAGAAATCTCGCCAAATCCTGTCTCTGTGTCACACACATTATGCACTGCTCCCTCCCAGCCACACCTGATATATATATTTAAATCTTCTTTAGAAGGTTCGTCTCATTGTTCATCACTCCAGTTCCTTTTTCTCGTCTTTTCTTACTCTAATTTCCCCTCTGATTCTCCTTTATTCTCATCTTCATTAGTCTTTTTTATGTGGAAATGCTGCTTGCATATATAAATCTTACCCATAATGCATTTATATGTAAGAATTATTGGCACCCTTCTTGACAGTAATTAAGGCTTTTTTCAGGTTTAACCAAGTTGTTCTTCCATTCAGCGCTAATGAAAACAGCAACAGCGGCGCTTTATGGCTAAAATAAAAAGCCAGATTTTGTCCTGTAATCATTTCTCTGTTGGTCTGGATTTTGTTATGGATCATATTCTTATTAGTTTTCATGTTCATCAGGCACCCAATACACCCCCCCCCTCCCCCCAAATATTCTTAAGGAAGGAGGGGGGGGGGGTGGTAGATTTGCTGTGCTCTTTTTTTCAACTAGTCTGATTCTGAAACCCAGTGAAGCGAATGAACCGTGTAGTTCTGACATTTGCAAATGTTTTGTTTCCTTTTTCCATTACAAAATTGTGCATCTGTCAGCTGCATCGGTGATGGAAGGCAGGGACGGCACATGTGCAACCGTATTCTAGATCTGGATAAAAGTCAGTCACAGAGTTTCTCAAGCATGAAAATGTTTTTTTGTTGTTTTTACAGATATAACTAATAAAAAAAACAAAAGACAAAGAGATAATTGAAAAAAAATAAATAATTTAAACAAATGAACAAGTGGCAAAAGTACAATATACAAAATATATAACAATGGCTTTTTTTTTTAAAAGCGAAAAAGTGGAAGATTTTCATGCAATTGTTTCGAGGGTGCCGATAATTCTGGACTTCATTATGATTTTTGACAGAAATCAAACACAACACTTGTATCTTTTTTTTTTTTTCAAAACTGTAATGTTTTAATCTTTCAGAATGAAAGATTTTCACAGTATCAAAAGTGAATTAAAAAAAAAAGAGCCAACATACACTTGGCCTTTCATGGTATAGTATAAATCTACATTCCAAATGTTTAAAATAATGTCTCCTAGCTCAGTATAACCTGGACAGCGTCAGAGATGTAGAAGAGGAAAAACAACAGCTGGAACAGTTTTAAAAACCCGTCGCGTTTCTCATCTCGCGCCTTCAAAAGAAGCCAAGCGATGGAAGAGATGGTGCGTCGGCGATCGTATTCCCAACAGAATCGTTTCAATCTTTCAGGTTTGTTGACTCAGGGTGTGAAGGAGGCGACACGTACACGAGCAGAGCGATAATCAGGCTGAACGCCATGAGTGTTGTATCAGGGTGTTGAAGATCGTTAACAGGAAAAAATAAAATAATTCCAATAATTATAACAACAACAACAACAACAACATCAGTTCCTGGATACCAAACGTGACAGAAAACACCGGGGCAGGAAGTTTTTTGTTTTTTTTTTTTTACCCCCATTTTCTCCCCGTATCTGAACTCGGTCTAAGCCCAACTATAACAAGCAGCAACTACAGAAAGAGGAGGAGGAGGAGGGAGGCTGCACCACGGGTACGCAGCCGAACGACTACAGGCGAGGGGGCTGAAGTCAGAGCGCTCATCAGGGACCCGGTTGTCAGTTTGGAGTGGCATGCAAGGGACGTCCCGTCGAGGTATTTCCCAGGTAGATACACCGTCGCTGGATATATTAGTGTTCTTTTTTTGTTACTCATAATCAGGGAAATGTGTGTCACATGGTCCCACACTGTTTACAGTTTCGGCTTTAATTTATCACACGTCTCACAGGAATTCCTCACAGCCAAAAAAAAAAACAACAACAGACTTTTAGTCTGGGATGGTGGATGAGATGACAGAAGACAAGACAAGATTTAATGGGCATCACCTCTTAATCCCGCCTACTTGATTTCTATTGGCTATTAAAGCTGGGATTGGTCATCTGGAACGATAGCAAAATTTAAAGGTAGCATGTCTTCAGGGCTCAGATCCTCCCCTGCCCTCAGAGGTCCCACCAACGCCACGCCCCCTCCTCCAACCCTCCAGACGTACAAGCTCAATTCTGACTGCTGGTTCGTGGACAAAAGCACCACGCATATGCAGGGAGACACGGGTGCATTTGATTGGATATTGCACAGTGGACCACAAGGCAGCGATTGGTCGGTGTTTTGATAAAATGACAGCGGTCACTGATGCCCGATTCAACCAATAGAACGGTTTGTGTGATACCAACCCCAACTTTAAAAGCGGGACACAATCACCTATTTCGTTCTCATCCCGAAAAAAATTCACGTTTCACACTTTTCATATGTTTCACATACCTCCGCACTCTCAAGGACAAAAGCATAAATCTTGGTACCTCTGATATACGGATTTAAAAACGTTCTATTGCTATCATATAGCAGAAATGACAGATTTCATCGTAATAAAAAAAACAAAAAACGGGATAAAACAACGTTATGTTGTTAAATAAATATAATGAAGATTAAAACGTATTACATCACGTTCCTACTGAGATGTTTGATACAGACAAGTCCACAATGTTTTCCATCACACGTGTCATTAATAGCGATTTATAACGCACGTGCTAATTCTCACTCTGTCTTCACAAAAATAAGAGCCCGATGTCATTCCTGGCATGTTGTCAGTATTAGTCAGAATAAAAAGTACCTTTTGGAGGAAAGAAAAAAAGAGAATAAATAGGTAGACATGGTGGGTTGACGGGTCGAGGTGTGCCATGATTTGGGGTTAAAACCTTTTTTTATTGTAAAATCATTATTTACACACTACAAAATGAAGCAATGAGGTTTGCTGCGAGTGACCCGGCTCGACTAAGAGAAACAGTATCAAAAAAGACCCTTCCGGTGGACGATTACAGACTGCGTGATGAGGTCCCGTGGCGTACTGAGAGGGGGCGGAGACAGACAGCGACCTCCAGCCAATCAAAACAGGAGTACAGTAGCTACAGACCAGAGTGACCAATCAGATGGCCAAGAGAGTCGAGTCCTTTTGGGAAGCTGGGGTTCTCTGGTTACCATCGTCCAGGTGTGTGTGTGTGTGTGTGTGAGTGTGACAGAGAGACAGAGTGTGTGAGTGTGTGTGTGTGTGTGTGTGTGTGTGTGTGCGTGCTCGGTTACTGCGCTGCATTCGACGGCATCTTTTTCAGGCTGAAGTTGGACCAGTTCACTGCAACCTTCTGCCGCGTCTGTTTGGCTGAATCGAGACAGAACCTGGAAGGAGACACGACGACACAGAAAGATTAGCGCCCGGACCGCAGCACATCAGCACGCCAACCGGCAGCGTACAGACGAACCCGGCACTACCGTGTCTGATTCAGTCCTTCACCCCGAAACGGAATAACATGCTGATTTGTGCAGAATAAAAGCTTCACCTCTTGAAATATTCCACCTCGCGGTCGATCTCGTCCATCTCCGTAGGATCCAGGTCTTTCGGGAGGAATACGTCGTCTGTGAGGCGTAAAAAACAAACAAACAAACAAAAAAACCCCAGATTTATTGTGTTGATAAAACCAAAAGCATAGAGTTAATAAATCCATTCATAAATAAATACAAATAAACGATACCTGACTCTGAGGTTAATAAAATACCCTCATCAAGACAGAGAGGCAGAAAGAGAGAGAGAGAAAAACAAAGATAGAAAGAGACAGAAAGAGAGACACACCGAGAAAATGAGAGACAGAGAAAGAGACACACAGAAAGAGAGAGAGACACAGAAAGAGAGAGAAACCATGTAAAAGATAAAAGCCGTCATTACCGAGGGCACTACTGGATTTCTCCGTCTTGCTCTTGTTCTTCTTATTCTTTCCTTTGGACTGTTGTTGTTGTTGTTGTTGTTGTTGTTGTTGCTGCTGTGAGTTCTGAGAGTTCACCACATGGTTCGAGCTGCTCTTCCCTTCAGTTTCGTGTTCCGGTTTGTTGCTCCGCGTGTCGGTGTCGTTCTTCCCCCTCTGCGTGTTGGAACCCGAGTGATGGTTCCCGTTCGAGGCTGCGTTGCCGTTGTGCTTGGAGGCCTGCCTGCTCTCCTCGACCTTTCTGCTCGCTATTTTCTGACTCTCGCCGTGCTGTTGCGCTCCTCTGCACGCTCCCCTGGCTCCCTTCTCCACCTCGTTGCTTTTCTCCTGATTTCCAGATGTGGTTTTAGCCACTCTGTAGTTCGCCTGCTGCTCCTGGGTCGCCTGCTCTTGCTGCGGCCGCTGGTTTTTCTTGCCCTTCTTCGTTTTGGCGGCGTTGCCCGTGGTGTTCTTGGCTTCTTCTTTGGATTTGGGGGCGTCGTTCGGCGCAGGAGTGGCGTTTATGGGTGTGGTGTTTGTCGGCGTGGGGGTGGGGCTGGGAGTGGGAGGCGGGCTGCCGTTGGTATTCTCGCTGGTCAGGCCTTGAAGAATCTTCACGCTCTTTTTAAAGTTTTTGAACGAGAGGGGCGCGAGGTCCAGGTCGATCTGCTGCGGCTCGGTCGCCGCACCGTTAAGGTGAGGCAGCAGGCGTTGGCCCTCCAGCGAGGCGGCTTTTTTGGGAAAGTCGCTGACGTCGAGGTTGAGGTCATACATGCTGAACGAGGCGCGGATGGAGTCCTTGATGGTGTTCTTGATCTCCTCCAGGCGAGACGTGAGGAAGCTGTTGACGCGCTCCAGCTCCAGCTGAGGCCACTCGAGTAGCCGACCGGCTTCGCCGTCTGGCGCGTGCTCTTCCTCCTCTACTTCCTCCATCACCTCTGGCTGTGGCGAAGAGGACGAGCGCTGCTCGCTGCATACCTGGAGTGCACGCTCCTTCTCCTGGACAGGACCCACCCACACACGTGCAAAAGGAAACAATATTCACGATTTAAACCTGGATTATAGAGACACCGTCGACTCAAACGTATTCACAAAGCCGTACCTTCTTCTTCTGTTTGTGACGAGCCCGTTTGGCAGCCTTGGCGCTGTTGACCCTTTTGGGCTCCGTGGAGTTAATGAAGTCGAGGAGCTCATCGACGTCCCGGTGATCGATGGCACTCGGCGCAGCCGGGTCCAGGTCCTGCCTCTGAGGCAGCTCCTCTTTACGCCGAGTCAACCTCGAGCGGAGTTTCTCTCGAATCTCTGCGTAGTTCCGGCTGGTCGGAGCTGCAGGGGGCTGAAAGATGAAAACTCTCACGTAGCTGAATTTGCATAATTAAACGCAAAACGATTTATCCTATCAGCACTTCCCGAGTGGTCTAACAGAGAAAACAATTAGAGTAACACAGGGCCGAAAGCAGAGCCCTGTGGTACACCCTATCCTCAAAGAGATCTGTTAGGCAGGATCAAGTTGAAAAACATGAGGAATCAGTATAAAACTATGACCTTTCGGCCTTGACAAATCTACCCCTGGCCTGAGACATTACGCATCGCCTTTTTTACCGCGTTATGTCCGAAGAACTCGCAGTAGCAGCAGTCGCAGTATTTGCCGTCACGCTGGTTCGTCGAAGAAGAGGCGCAGGAGCTGCGCTCGGAGCCGCTATCCTCGTCCTCCACTTCATCACCCTCGCACGCTGCCTGCTGGCACAACGACGAACCGTTCACCAGCTTGTGCCCTTTACACGCCTGGTCCCTAAACACATTAAACACACATGACGTCATCCTCACTTCAAAAAAAAAAAGCTATCCTTCTGGAACATTCTGGAGTCAAAACCACTATGAGCAATTTTTTCCTCTAATTCCCTCCCCGCCGTGGCCTTACCTGCATGTGCCGGCTGTTAGATGAGCCGCATTAGTGGAAGCAGTGTTGGCGGCGTTGCTATTGTGCCCGTTACACGGGTGACTGCAGCCCATCACGGAGGAGCTCAGTTTGGCGTTTTTGCAGGCGCTGGGTTTGTCCTGCCCGCCTGAGTGCTTGGAGCCGAGGTTTGGTGCTAGCGGACTGAACGGAGCGTGCTGATTGGATGCGGGTTTGGCGGAAGACGGCAGCAGAGACGTGTTCTGGGAAGAAGAGAGACCCGTCGGACTGTTGGGCGGAACAGACAGATCTGCCGACGGCTGGTGCTGCTCGTTCGGGTGAAACGCTTCACCTGGAGGAAAAAAATGAACAGGAAGTGACATCACTGTATAACTGCCTGGTCTGTGTGTGTGTGTGTGTGTGTGTGTGTGTGTGTGTGTGTGTGTGTGTGTGTACCTGGAGGAGTTGGTCTCCTACACATGGTTTTGAAGTGCTTGGCTGAGGACTTGCAGAGCTCAGCGGAGGTAGAGAGTGGCGTAGCGGTGGATGTGGCACTGGGGGACGCTGGGTGACTGTAGGGACACATTTTGGTCCCAGATGCCTCGTGAGACGAGCGTTTATCATGACAGGTTGGTCCTGCCGTTCCACCTGCTAAAACCATAACACACTTTATTATAGTTTTATTTTAGATGCTTTCACTTTGTTTTTTCTTTACATTTATATATGTGGGTGCGTCACTTTAATCTCAGTTCATTACTGCCACCTTCTGGAATGAATCCGTTACTGTGTTATCCTGCTTTACTGAATTAATTCCAAAAGGGAAACTTTGGCTCTGCATTCAACCCGTCCAAAGTGAGCACACACACACACACACACACACACACACACACACACACACACACTCGGAGCAGTCGGCTGCCGCACACCTTCGACGCCTGGAGAGCAGCAGGGGGCAAGGTGCGCCGCTCAAGAGCACTTCAGCCATGAAGGTTTAGGAAGGGAAGGTGCTGCTTACTCCCCTTGCAGCCACACATCCACCACCCCCCCGGATTGGGAATCGAACCAGCGACCTTCAGGTCTCGAACCCGCCTCTCTAAACACTAGGCCACAGCTGCCCGATCTTCTTCTTTAAAGTGGTCCGGCAACCACAGAGCACATCGCAGGGGAAAAACCAAACGAAAATGAAACCTCATTCACTCACTCACTGAACCGTTTAGTCCCTGCAGTAGGGACACGGGGAGGCTGGAGCCTATATCAGCCAACACAGGGTGATGGACCATTCACACTCCACCACTCACACTCACTCTCACCTAGGCGCAATTTGGAACAGACAATCTTCCTAATGTGTATGTTTTTGGAATGTTGGAAGAAACCAGAGTACCCGAAGGAAACCCACGCAAGAACAGGAAGAACATGGAACCTCCATACAGAAATACCTGAGCCCGGGACTCGAACCCAGGACCTTCTCGCTATGAGACAGATGTGCTAACCACTGCACCACCGTGCCGCCCAATAAGAAACCTGCGATTCTAGTTGATTTGTGAGTTTGTGGCACTCACAAATCAATATTTATCACGGAAAGTATTTAGATCCATCACAGAAAAAATTTTAATTTTTTCTCTTTCAGTTTTATTTCAGTCACCCAAATATTTTACTACTACTTTCACTTTTCGTTTCATTCACACGAAGCTCCACGATACACCTCGAAGACACGTAAAAATTCGACAAGCCTGACTCGTATTCCAAACCCCGGCAGAAGCGAGTGTCAGAATATAATAAATGATGCTCTTAATGCACTGGATAAATGTGAGATTAGGTTGAAAAACCACAGGAGTATTCCTTTTGGGGCGGAAAAATTAATAATAGATAATCCTTTATTAGAGCGGCGCAGGCGAGGCGCGGCGTGAATAAAAATAGGCCAGGAGGTGCTGGAGTAGACGAGCGTCAGAGACGAGGTGATCATTTATTATGTAAAGAAGAAACTAAAAATAAACCTCGTTAGACCTGTTAGGAATAAGAATAGCACGGTGTGACTGAACGGTCGGATTCTGAAAGGAGATCCGCCTGGAACGTACACTGGATGTGATGGAGAACGAGCTGATATAGTAAGAATTATTTTAAGAGCCTTTACGTGTTAAAAGTAAGAAATAAAACCCTTCGGCGGGTGCCGTTAGAGGAAAATCATCAACAACGGATGGAGCGAACAAGCAGAGCTCCTGGAGCACATCACGTCATGAAGTGTTTAAGAACCGTGATACATACAACAACATTTCATTATCCCGCGTCTGCGAGGTGGATAACATCGTTATCCCGAGATACAGATCCAATCAGATCGCACTGTTCCCGTGTCATACAGTACATACATTGTACATCACAAGCGATGAAGATCAAGACCTGCAGCCCAAATCCGGCCCTCCGGCTCATTTACGTGGCCCGCGAGAGCTTTTTAAGTCGATGATTATCGTACATTATTTGCATCAACTATTACCACGCAATGTAATTCGTCATCCATCCACTAGGGGGAGCCAACCTATTTCAAGTAAACAGCTAGCCATTCAAGACTCAGGAAAGATTTCAAGAAGGAAAAGAGGACACATGCGTAAAAAAATAAAATTCATTCATGGAGCAGATGTCGGGCGATCATTCGGCCCACGAAGACCTCGAAATTTAGGGACGTGTCCCTCAGTGAAAACGAGTTTGACACCCCTGCTGTATATGGTACCTTGCTGAGAGTGAGTCGCGGTGCCGTGGGTGCAGTGAGCTCCCGAGTTCGTGTGCGTCGAGTTCCACAGACCTGACAGCTTCCGGGCCGACAGGAAGGAGCTGGGATCCCAGTCCACCGAGTTTTGCTCTGGGTAACCGTTCCCACAGTTCTGCGACTTACACGATGACGAATGGGACAGCGGTGCCTACAAAACACACACACACACACACACACACCCACACACACACACACACACAGTGAAGTATCAGTCACCTGTAGGGACAACACCACATTTTTCTCAACACACAGAAAGACAGTGAGGGGGAGCAAGTGGCGTGGACGCACATCATCAATCAAAACCCAGCGCAGTGGAAGAGGAACATATCAAACCTGGACCTGGAGGGGGAAGTTTAACCTTCTCCACTGTGGCGTCTAAATAATCAGAGCACTTCAGAAAGTCATCACCTAGTAAAGAGTCGAGCCCATTAACACCACCGTGAGGGCTGTGCTAGGCACAAAACTAGCACAGCCTTCGCTTACTGACACACACACACACTCACACACACCAATATTTATCACGGAGAGTATTTAGATCCATCACAGGCATGTTTATGCTCCAGTAGACGCCGTATTGAGATGTTATTACAGGCTTATAATAAATAAACTACACGACGATACCGTATATATAATAAATGAATAAAAATAAAACCTTTAACTTCATTTCATAATAAAATAGCAATCATTTAGTACAAATAATTCATAAGTCAATACGGAACACATCCAGTCAGTTCGTAATTATTAAAAAAAATTCTCATGGGCTCATGATCGCGAGGTCGTGGGTTCGAATCCCTGCTAGATTCCCAACATGCTGCATGTGATGTTTATTATGGACGTGAATCTAACAACAGCTCACGATTTGATTCGATTCCTGGGGTGACGACTGGGGTGAGACCCTCAAGAAGCTCCGCCTACTTTATAGCCCATGAGCTAGCTGGTGCACTAGCTCGTGCTAATTTGTAAAATTCCTGTTTAGCGTGCTTACTGCGGATCTAGCATCGCTTCTATTCTGAATCGTCACCGGGTTCGCTGATGATGTCACAAACGCTAATCTGGCAGACGTTTCGAAATAAAAGGTGTCATTTCACGTGCAGGCACTCCTGGAATGCCGCTCGTCCAATCCAATGAATGAACCTGAAGGAAGTGCTGTACCAAGGACATGATTACGAGATTGTGAGAGGTGCCACGCCCCGATACGGATACACCGTGTGTCATTTAAGGCATGTGATTCACATCATTACAGCACACTGTCCATCTGTCCTGTAGATCCGACCACGAATGGTTTATTTCTCCCTCGGAATCCTCTTTAATCCATCACTGTCTTCATCACTGTGAAAACGCAACTTGTTTTTTTTTTTTTAAATGCTGGAACACGCCATCAGCAGCGAATCCATCAGGCTCCATCTGTCACTGATTTCAAAAAGAAACGGAAAAAGCATATTTTTCACTCTGGGTGGCCGATATGATCCAAAATATACCACAAGATGCTTTTGTTTCAGACTTTGTGTGTGTGTGAGGGAGAGAGAGAGAGAGAGAGAGAGAGAGAGAGAGAGAGAGAGAACAAAATAGATCGACAGTA
>JAOUQZ010000024.1:9787857-9798172 GCA_028564935.1 Neosilurus hyrtlii
GATGTAGGTATGGATGGAGGGAGGGATGGATGTAGGGATAGATGGATGGAGGGATGTAGGTATGGATGGATGGAGGGGATGGATGGAGGGATGGAGTGATGAAGGGAGGGATGGGAGGAGTGATGTAGGGATGGATGGAAGGAGGGATGGGAGGAAGGATGGAAGGAGTGATGTAGGGATGGATGGATAAAGGGGTGGACAGAGGGATGTAGGTATGGATGGAGGGAGGGATGGACAGAGGGATGCAGGGATGGATGGAAGGAGGGATGGATGGACGGAGGGATGGGAGGGAGGGATGGAAGGAGTGATGTAGGGATGGATGGATGAAGGGGTGGACAGAGGGATGTAGGTATGGATGGAGGGAGGGATGGATGTAGGGATAGATGGATGGAGGGATGTAGGTATGGATGGATGGAGGGAGGGATGGAGTGATGAAGGGATGGATGGAGGGATGGGAGGAGTGATGTAGGGATGGATGGATGAAGGGGTGGACAGAGGGATTTAGGTATGGATGGAGGGAGGGATGGATGTAGGGATAGATGGATGGAGGGGATGGATGGAGGGATGGATGGATGAAGGGATGGATGGATGGAGGGGTGGACAGAGGGATGTAGGTATGGAAAAAGGAAGGGATGGATCAGCACAAACCAATCCCACTGTCACTGTTAGAGAAACACCAACTTCTGAGAGGAAAAACTCATCACACCCATCCACCTCGTACCAGCATCACAGAACATTACATCCCAAACAGAGGAACACAGAGAGGTTCAGGTGTGCACTGCTCCCTTCCAGGTGTCCTGAGGAGCTTCCCAGGTGACTCCTCTCCCAGTGCCCTTGTTCATGTGTGCTGTCACACTGAGCTACAGCGAAACTGAAAGGACACCTGGAACGCACATTAAACGCCTTTATCCGCCTAAACAAACAAACTCACTAACACTTTTTTTTTTTTTTGCAGCAATAAATAAATTTAGTACACAAACAAATTAGCTACGAGGACATTAGCTTCGCATAGTCGTTTCTCTTTCCTAATCCTACCCGTATTCCAACACATTTCCGCCTACCGAGCTCGGATTGGTTAGTTTCCGCATCCTGATTGGCTGGTTAAGACCCATCCGTCAATTCGACACCCCGACGAGGCAGTCAGCGAGCTGCGTCTAAAAACGTCAACAGCAAGCGCGGAAGGCGGGATTTGTCGAATACAGGTGTGGAGTAAAGAAAATAACGCTTGGAGCTTTTACAGCTCGTTCGTCGGACCATCCTGAATAAACGAACTGTCTAAACAGCGAGCAAAAGAGAGTGCATACGTACACAATCTATAATTAAACGATTTCAGACGTCGCATCTGACTGAATAATGATGAGGCTGGGAGCAGGGAAGGTGCTCCGCCCGTAGAACGCTGCTCGCCAAGTCGTGCAAAATGTCCAGAATTTCAAAGTATACGATTCGTAAAGAGGCGTTCGACCGAAACCTGAATAATCTGTAAGAAAACGTGTGTAAATAAAACCCGTATAAAGGGTAAATCCAGCGATGGAGGAGTGAACGTGTAGCCGCATCCTGAATAGCCCCAGATTCCCTACAGAGGTGCACTCGTACAGGAGAGGCGGGCATGGATTCTGAGCCCTACATAGTGCTCTGTATATCCCACAGAACGGCGTTTGGATTCGGCCCCTCTTTGAGTTAGCCTGATTAGCCGGTGGAGCTAACGCTACCTGAGTGCTCCTGGCTGCAGCTCCTGCATCTCCTCCTCCGCCGGGGCTCTTCGACAAAGTCTGCTCTTTATTCCCAACTCCGGCTTGTTTGCTCTTCTTCCTCGCCATCTCGTTAAGTTCCCTCTTGGCACGGACTGGCGCTGATTTACGAGTTCGACGGAAAAAGCGATCTGTTTCTTTTTGTTGTTGTTTTTTTTTAAATAATAATGCTTTTCTTTTCCAAGCGCAGCAAATGTTCTCGCTTATCTTCTTCTCAAGGCAAAAGACAACAGTCAATATGGCGGACTGGGCTGGCGTGATGGCACGTTTGCGCGGGGTCAGAGGTCACGCACGACGCAGACGCTGCCGCCATATTGACTGAGGGCAAAGTGTCCGGGTTACACAGGGTGACACCAGCGGCTCCAACCAACAATCATGGGTTTATTTAGATGCTCTGTGGAAAAAAAATACATTGTGAAAGTGATCAGACATGATTGGCAATTTTTTTATTTGGAACAGATTTATTTTTTAAAAGACAGAAATAACTGAATTTGTGATTGTATGAATTGTAGGACAGATATTAAAATCCACTCTGTCTCTGTGATGTTGAGTTCTCTAGTCTGAGCCATCAGATTGATATTAATTTGTTTCAGTGCTGGTTCATCATCACAAGGAAGTCTTCAGGATAGAGGATGAAATGCTTCCTAGGTTCATTCATCCATTCATTCATTTTCTAAAGCGTTTAATCCTAATTAGGGTCGCGGGGAGGCCGGCGCCCATCTCAGCCGACTCTGGGTGAGGGCAGGGTACACTCCAGGCCATCGCAGGGCAGAAACACGCCGACGGCTATGCAGCCTACTCTACGAAAATCAACACCGCAGACAGTGAGACATGGCCTGCATTTGATAACCCTAGCTGCACTGGAGGGACAGCAGTGGCATCCCAATGATAGTGGGGCTTTAACCCCCAACCGCGGGATCAGTAATCCAGCAACACCGCTGTCCCGCTTCCTAGGTTTTTCTTGGTAAAATGACAAGCTGCATTATTTTGAGAGAGATCGATTGATGTTTATTGCAGCGATACGTGAGAACGAGTAGTAACTTTTTTCCATTCGATTTTCTGCAGCATTACAACAAATGTGCAATTATTTGGATATTGATAAAGCGGGTATTCATTGGAAGACTGCTGTGATATAAGCAAGATAGCACACAGCTCATCATCCTGTTATACAATAATAATAATAATAATAATAATAATCATATCAATAATAATAATATCAATATTAATAATAATATCATCCCTGTTACTACTGCTATCATAACTAGTAATAGTATTAACAGCAGTAGTAATCATAGCACTAATCATTTGCTAATGTATTTATTTATTCTGGGGCAAAATAGTAGGTAAAATATTCACCGTAAATTCAGTTTTAAATACAGCACAAAGGTTTATGTCCCTTTTAGTGCAAAAGAAGAATTTGATGTCATGTTCAGTTTCATTTGTTATCAAATATTCACAAACCAAAAAGTAAAACATTTAAATATTTAAAAATGTAAAAATTCTAATTCTGGATATGATATAAATAGTCTCCAATAACATTAACCTTCACCTTTCCTCTAAACAACATATCATGTAATATTTCAGCAACTATATTACATTTACATTGTTTGGCAGATGACCTTATTCAGAGTGACTTACAGTGATCATTTTATATAACTGAGCAATTGAGGGTTAAGGGCCTTGCTCATGGGCCCAACAGTGGTGATAGTGAGGATTGAACCGCTGACCTTTGGATGAGTTACCCATCGCCTTATCCACTAAGCCACCACTGCCCTAATATAAATGAATCGACTTTAGTGGCTGGTGTGGAAATTGTGGGGAAAAAAAGTCTGTGTTCTTTGAAGGATTCATGTTTTCAACTTTTTTGTGAATGGGGAAATTCACAGGGGGTTCTCCGGGGGGTTCTCCGGGGACAGGGCAGCCATGATAGATCAATGGTGAAAACAGTCGTCTTACAGTGAGAAGGTACTGGGTTTGAATCTCAGCCAAGGGCCTTTCTGTAAATAACTCTTCGCTCATAGGAGAAACTCCATGAAGAAAAAATGGCTGAATGTTAAAAAATTCTCAGAATTTATTTTCCTACCTTAAAGAAATAATATTAATCTTTTTTCAGCAGTCTTCTTATGGAGTTTGTTTGTTTTTTTAAAAAAGATATACAACAATCAGGTCAATCTTCAAAGTGTGCCTTTTATTCAGAGATGGAATCCAGAAATATGAAGGGATGAAAGTAGTTAATACAGATTTGTATATAGTAATAAATTGATCAAGGGATAAAAAATAACACTAATAATTATAATAATACCATTGCAAATTTTAGAACTTTTATTAATTTCAAGTCATAAAAGATGATGTATAACTCGGTGCCCCCTCAGGACTGGCAGTGAACTGTGGTTAATAAGGTATCTGAGGTTCGGACGAGTTCCGGAAGAATGATGGTAGAAAGCGGAGATGAGACGTGGTTTGGCGTGGGATGTTAAAAGTTCAGGACATGGCTCAGACACCTCTATAAACATGGTACTGTAATGATACGTGTAAATACTATTCAGTCTTCAGTAGCACCGTGATGGGGAGACGTTTGGCTTCAGATCCGTTGTGAGTCCTGGCATGATGTGTTTTGTTTGTTTCCTTTACCGTGTCGTTGAGTCAGTGCGATGGCGGAGGATCCGAGGCTATAGTAATAAGGGATACTTCTGAACAAAACGCTCGAAGGCATCGTAAATTGCCCGTCTGCAGAATCAAGAAAAAACATTAACCATTCATTTGCTAATATATTAAAAACTAATTATTAGCAAATTGCTGCAGTATAAGAGGAGTAAAACACTTCCGACATTATTATTATTATTGTGTGTGTGTTTTGATTTTTGCCCACCTGAACACTGCCTGCTTAAACAGATAAGCAGTAATGTGGCCCCCGTTGAGGTAACGAACCTCACAGCCAGGCCACACCTCGCTAAGGCTGCGCACGCCGGACCGAGGCACATAGGCGTCCTCTTTGGCCTGGATGATGATGATCAAACTGGGATCCACCGGCACTGTGGAGAAAACACTAAGTAAGTGTGGACTGGGGACTAAGTCAGAAAGGGGGTAAGTACCATATGACCTGAGACCAAGGGGTTCAGGGGCACATAAAAGGTCACCTAGTAAGAATGAGAGGGGGAAATTCAGGAGATCAGAAGGGGCAGAAAGTGAGTGGACAGATAGAATATCAGACTGAGGGTTAACGGGGACAGGTAGAATATCAGACTGAGGGGTAAAAGGGCAGATGGAATATCAGACGGAGGGGTAACAGGGCAGATGGAATATCAGACGGAGGGGTAACAGGGCAGATGGAATATCAGACGGAGGGGTAAAGGGGCAGATAGAATATCAGATGGAGGGGTAAAGGGGCAGATCAATGGTTGGATAGAGTGGTTGTGACTGGAGGTCAAACAGAGTCAGAGTGCAGATAGGGGGTCAGACAGGGGAGTAAAAGGCCAGACAAACAGTTAGAGGAGTAGAGGGTCAGCTCGGGGGGTAAGAGGGACAGAAGGATAAAGAGACATAGAGGGGTGGTAGAGTGGTGGACAGATGTTAATACAGGGGGGACAAACTGAGTAAAAATGACAGGAATATCAACCATGAGACGAACAGGTCACGTACACAGTTAGTGATAAAAATATTTTAACAAAACACACAAACATTTCTAAAGCTCCGGGTCATTAAACACCTCCACGGAGACGTTCCAGATCATTCTCATCCCCTGCTTCATCTCCTCACCTGAGAAGTTGGCGATGTGCGTGCACTCGTCCATCACGCCCTTCATGAAGAACAGTGACTCTCGCTGCAGAGAGCAACGCTGACCTGCAGTGCGGCTCAGGCTCTGGCTGTGCAGCGTGTCGATATGCATCCCGCCGCCAACAGAGGACGACAGCACGCGCTCCAACCCGTCCCCAGCGCCCCTCTGCCGAAGGAGAAACTCTGGAGACAGGGACACGTTTGAGAGTTTGTCAAAGCTGCCCGGGGCGTCCCGCACGAAGTCCTGTCCCATCCGAAAAGAGTCGGTCTGGACGCGAGAATCGGAAAACGCACAAATGATTGGGGAATCCTGAAGAAACAGAGCTGTGTCTATGATGTAATCAGGTGGTGCTCTTACCCCACAGTACTCCAGCATGTGGACGATCTCGTCCTCGTAGACGGTGTGCGCGGCGTACTGCTTCTCCAGTTCCCTCCAGTTCACAGCTCGACTTAACACACCCTGTGGAGGGGCAGAGCGAACAGCTAAAACCAAATCACACACCGAGCATACGTCATATAAATCGAGAGAGGATGAGTGACTGGTATCGTACAGTGGTAAAAACATTCGAAGCCGTCGTCCAGGAAAGACAAGGGATCAGAGGAATCGGCTTGGGCCAGTTGGTAACGGCTAAAGATGCCATCTGTGTGGGGGGGAATAAAACAACGCTATAAATAAACAAGAGTAAACAAGATCATCCTGAATGAACTAAAAACATTCATTTCTGCAGATGCCCATGGAGGTCGCTTCAACTGACTCTATTTAGCTCCCGCCCCTCGGAAGCTATAGGAACGGGTTCCATCTGTCCGTCCTTTACACTTTAGTTTCTGGATATTTACTTGTCGCGCAATTTACTTGTGGTCTGTTTTTATTTAGTTTTTTACTGAATTTAAAGCCCTTGAGATCAGAGAAAATCTAAGCGGCTGTGTTCCAAACAGAGGTCGAGGTTACTTTCATAGCTTATTCCTACTAAATCAATATTGAATCAAAATCAAAACTGAATCAAACTCCACTGAATCATTAGCCTGTGAGCTGGAATTGAATCAAAACAGATCAGATCAAGTGACAGCTCCAGAAATGGAATTTACCTGAATCAGATCAAACAAAAATCATTAGCTTGTGAATTGCAATCAAATTAAAATTGGTTTGGATCAAATGATTAGGGTGTAAATTGAAATCAAATAGAATCGGATTGAACCGAATCTTTCGATTGTGATTTGGAATTGAATCAAATCATTGGCCTGTTAACAGGAAACTGAATCGGGTGGTGTGTGCCGACACCCAGCCCTAACGATCAAGTGAACATCTCAAGCATGAATCGCAGAAGAGTTGAAAGAAGATGCGGCCTCGTCTTCGGAGGAACCAAATTTCTTTTTCTGTTTATAAAATACTTTCCATGACCCAGGCTTTTATCCATGGAGTGAACTCAGAAACCATAAACAGAAATAAATCATATTTCTTACGTTAAAAACTGAAAAGAGATGAAATCAGAAACTAGAGGCTCCCGACGGGGGGAAATCGCACCATCTACTACTGAGCCATTATTAACAATCGGCAGCCATTCTGTTGACCTTGACCCACAATGACCTTTTCAGAAACAAATTTTAGCCTTTGGTCCAAAGTTTACCCTGAAAATCTGACGGTGATATGTCCATCAGTTCTTGAGATATCGGTGTGTATCCACAAACGAACAGAAACGAAAACAACATCAGCTGTGGCGTTGCTTTGAGAAAACCGCAATGGAATAGAATATAGAGACAGTTTTCACTGGTTTTCACTAATCAAAGTCACCAGAATTTCATTCATTCATTTTCTAAGCGGCTTAATCCTAATTAGGGTCACGGGGAGGCTGGCGCCCATCTCAGCCGATTCTGGGTGAAGGTGGGGTACACCCTGAACAGCTAACCAGACCATCACAGTGCCAACACACACACAACCATTCAGACTCTCACTCACAACTAGGGGTGATTTGGAACAGCCAATCAGCCCACTGTGCATGTCTGAGGACTGTGCAAGGAAACCAGAGTACCCAGAGGAAACCCACGCAAGCACGGGAAGCACGGGAACTCCACACGGAAACGCCTCATGCCTGGGAATCGAACCGGGACCTTCTTGCAGTGAGGCGGACCTGCTAACCGCTGTGCCACCGTGCTGCTGTTACCAGAATCTATAAGTCTATAAATGATCAGTATCAGAACTAAAAATGTTCACATTTCCGAGGCCACGTCAGACTAAAAATCTAAATTAGAATACTTTAATATATCGCAATACCAATATATCAGTACAGAATCTAAGAGGAATTGGGACCCACATGGCCTCCCATGGAGATGCCTGTCATGCCGAGAGGCCAGAAACCCTCTCTCTCCAACCAGTGCAGGAGCGCAGCCGACTCCACGATGAGAGCTCCGCCCATCACAAACAGATCAGATACATTCTTCAGACTGGACCTCCTACACACACACACACACACACACACACACACACACACACACACACACACACAGTCACCACAAGGGGTGCAAACACACATCACATCAGCCTAATGGTACCAGCTGAGATGTTTCATCACTCACTTCTGGTCTTTGGGTTTTCTGCATCCATGTACAAGAGTTCAGAGTCAAGGAAACTGAAAGAGGATTGAGATCTACAGACCACACACGGCGCCGTGTAAAGGATATAATACGGGTTCTCCAGCAGCAGGGACGCCATTCCTGCCTCTTTGATCATGGGTCTGGCCATGAGAGTCCGCCTCCTCCAGAAAAACTACAAACACACACTAACATGCTCAGAAATGGTTTTGGAGAGCCGCACACGTCTTAGATACTGAAATCCATTTCATGTGATTTTTTTCTTTTCTTTTTTTCTAAACACCACTTAAAAAGATTCATTCTTCTTTCCTATTAAAAATTTTTTTTTTCATACTCCAGTTTTTATTATTCTTTTTATTTTGATTCCTTTCCAACCCTATTGTCATCCATCCATTTACCAAACTGCTTCTTCCTCTATTAGGGTCGTGGGAAGGATGGCGCCCATCTCGGCTCTGGGCGAGGGTGGGGTACACCCTGAACAGCTCACCAGTGGGGCCAAAACACACTCACACAACCATTCACACTCACATACGAACCTAGGGGAAATTTGGTTCTGCCAATTAGCCTACTGTGCATGACTGTGGGAGGAAACCGGAGTACCCGGAGGAAACCCACGCAAGCACGGGGAGAACACGCAAACCCCACACAGAAACACCCCGAGCCCAAGAATCCAACCCAGGTGAGGCGGACATGCTAACCACTGCACCACTGTGTGGCCCCCAGTGAGCTGATTGGCTGTTCCAAACCGTCCCTAGGTGTGTGTGTGTGTGTGTGTGCGTGTGTGTGTGTGTATGTGAATGTGCGTTGCCCTGCAATGGCCTGGTAAGCTGTCCAAGGTGTACCACGCCCAGAGTCGCCCAGAGTCGGCTGAGATGGGCGCCAACCTCCCCACGACCCTAATTCGGATTTAACGGCTTAGAAGACGAATGAATAATAATAATAATAATAATAATAATAATAATAATAATAATAATAATAATAATAATAATGATCATTTGTGTATACATTTATTATGACTTTTATTTTGTGCTCCATTACATAATAAAAGGTAAAAGTAAATCACAGCTCTATGATTAAACCTACCAGATGTTTACTTACGTGATCTCCCGTTCCAGCCAGATGGATGCACACTGGTCTGTGCTGCTTCCATTTTTTGGGAACTATAAACTGAAAGCTATAAGGAAATAAGTTTATGGCGTCTTTTTAATCGACTGAATTACGGCCTTAGAACAAAGTCTTTGTTTTTCGACTCTCTGTGAGATTGCCGTTGCTACCTGGCTTTCACCGACTCGTCTGGCAAAATGCCCGGGACAAAGTGTTCGAGCGGGGAAATGAAATGGCCGCTGTGAATCCTGCAGTCTGAGTGATCCTCCACCTGAAAACAGCAAGCATTCATTTCAATCAGGAACAGCTTCTTATATCCACACGCACACACACACACACACACACACACACACACACACACACACACACACACACACACACGTCACGCTGAGACTTGTTGGATGTACACATCAAGCCCCACATCTGGAAGAACATCCAGCTGTTCAGTAATGTCATTTATAATGATGTGATTTAAAGGATATTTAACCAGATAACTGAGATGTGCAGCTGAGATGACGCGTGGCGGCCATATTGGATCACCAGAGCGCTAATATTCTTATTCATTTATTTATATTTTTAAAAAAGAGATTCACTTTTTTATACAAATTATGTATTAAGTATGCTAATAAAAACTATCCCTGCTATTCCAGGTGACTTTTTTTTTTTAGAAGATACAGACTTACATTCCTCATGTACTACCGTCGTCTCATAGCCCAGCGAAGAATTCGAGAAATAAATATCTGTAAAATTCAACTTCTTGATGTTTTATTCTTTAAAAAGGACACACACCTTGTCGATAAAAACCGGATAGTCCCGTGGTACGAGGTCCTTACATTTTTCCCGATCTCCGATAATTTTCCTAAACTCAAATATTCTGTAAAGAAAAACAAAGAAAGATAAAGAACAATATTAATAAATTATAATAGCAACAACAACAACAACAATAATAATAATAATAGTCTGCACGATGGCGCAGTGGTTTGCACGTCCACCTCACAGCAAGATGGTCCCGAGTTCGACCCCCTCGTGTTTCTGTGTGGAGTTTGCATGTTCTCCCTGTGCTTGCATGGGTTTCCTCCGGGTACTCCGGTTTCCTCCCACAG
>JAOUQZ010000024.1:9798272-9816551 GCA_028564935.1 Neosilurus hyrtlii
CACACACTCACTCACTCACACATAAACACACACACACACACACAGAGTCACACCCAAACACACACTCACACACACACACACACAGAGCAAAAGACAAAAGTCTGGCTGGCTGGCACTGTGCCCAGTCTGGTTCCCCCTAAACTTTACATCATGAAAGTCTCTGGGGCTGGCAGGGTATCCTACTTTGTGCAGGGTGCCCTCTATTCTGCAGATCTATGATGTCTGCCATTTAAAGCAACATTACCCCAAACTTTGCCACTGGGTCTCATTTTCATTCATTCTTTATTAACAACCATAGAAACTACATGATTCAATTACATTTTTGATAGCAGAGCTTCGCGTGGCACACCATACTTAAGAGACATTAGTACAGCATCAATCTGATTTTTTTTGTTTTGCAAACATTGTGACAGTCCGTACGTACGTGCGTGTACACTTGGAAATTCTATGGTGGTGATAGTAGAACGGTGGTATATAATCATAGTAATGGGAATAAATGTCAGAGTGCGGGAAACTTTTACTCTATTTTCCCCTCCAAACTATTACTTGTTTCAAGTCATAAAATAAAATACACTTTTTAATGAAATAAATACACTTTTTTAAAAAACATAAATAGAATTCGTGTCATAGGCAGTAGGTATCCTCATTTTTTTATTTTTATTTTTATTTTTTTTGATGGCAAAATAAATTATTACTGCCACACAATGCATTACTAATTTGAATAGAAAGGCTTTTAACCCAATCATATTGATGAATCACATGACATTTCCGGTGCATATAATGTACTTGGGTCATTCTCATGAAAGTGTATAATTTCCAATTGCACCTTCCCAAGGAATAATATTCACAGAAATATTTGCAAAATATCTACAAATAAAAACTAAGGTACAGAGTATATTTCTGGAAAGTTTTGAAGCTCCAACTTTTTTAAAAAATCATAAATTACAGCAATATTAATACAGGATTTTAACAGAGTTGACGTAACAGAGTTGACAAAGTTCTTGGGGACATAACTTCATATGCTCGAAATGCCCCAAAATGTATTATTTTTCTGTCATTGTACATATACCGCTTAAATTGCCATAAATAAATAAATAAATAAATAAATAAAAATAATTTTAAAAAATTGCCAACACATGAAGTTACCATTGTATTTATCATCTGGACAAATCAACTTTAATAACTGGAGAACTGATGCTAAAGTATTGATAACGGTATTGGGAACACAGCACATTTTTGTTATTAATAATTCAGCATTTTTGCACATAACAGTTAAGACAGGTGTTGCTTTTTTATTTTTTACATACATTTGGGTGTGATTAAACCATGTGATTTATACAGAATGAAATGATGGGGTGGCATCTCATGCATCAACATACTTTAGCATCGAACAAGCTTCATGTTCAACAAAAGTATTACATATTTGAACATATTTGATTGTTAACATTGTTTAGCAAATTTTCTATGGAATGACATTTTTTCTTCCAATAAAACATGTCAACATTATCGTGAATGAATTTATTTCTGTATATTGGGTGTGGGGTGTCGTCCACGACACTGTGGAATTAGCGTACATGTTTGCTGTGCAAAGCAATTTTATGCTACCTCATATCAAGTCATGTCATCAACTTGTATCAGGAGAATTTATTTTTTAAGAGCTCGGCTTTAAGGCAGTGCCCAAATCTTTATATTAATGTTTTCAGGGTAGCAAACAAAAGATGACTGTCATTTTGTCCTTGGGTCAATGTTAGTATATTTGGTGATGAGATATAGACATGGTGGTCTAGTGTTAAGCATGTCAGCCTCACAGCAAGAAGGTCCCAGGTTCAAATCCCGGTCTTGGGCATTTCTGTGTGGAGTTTGCATGTTCTCCCCATGCTTGAGTGGGTGTCCTCCAGTTACACCGGTTTCCTCAAAGATATGCACATTAGGCTAAGTAGCTGTTCCAAATTGCCCCTAGGTGTGAGTGTGAGTAATTATGTGTGTGTTGGCTTCGCAATGGTTTGGCAAGCTGTTCAGGGTGTACCCCTTCCTGCCTAATGTTGGGTGGGATGGGAGCCAGCCTCACAACCTTACAAGCATTAAGCAGTTTGGCAAATTTTGGAAATCACTTGCCAACCATTGGTAACTTTGTGGGCGTGGTGTTCCAGGAAAAGAGGGGTAGTTGGTAGTTCAGTACTCACTGGCAATTGTGCTGTATGGCTGAATAGTGCAGGGAAACTTGAGCCTGCAAAGTGAATTGTGGGCCTTGGTTTCACACAATGTTCTGTGTACTGATGTGTCTGAAAGCATGTCGAAACTGCATTTTAGGTTGGGTGGGAAATGAGCTCAAAGAACAGTGCACACCACAACAGTCATTTGTCTGCTCTAAGATGCTCTAATGGCCTTGAAAAGTGGGCAAAACTTGTGGGCAAAAAAAGTGGGCAGCAATGTGCAAGCTGGGAGAGTGTAGACCTGACATGGACAAGCACTGAGGACAACTTAACAGACTTATAGGCATCTTTAGCATGGTTTCGCACCAGTACTCTCTACAGCCCCAGGTTGGCATAGCACTGTGTACATGAATAAACACCTGAATCTTGCTTAGAGTGCATTATGGCAATTTCTTGGAATGGTCATGATCAATATCCCAGCTTATAGTGATAATGAAGCAAAATGAACATGGTGACATTGGTGATGGGTTTTTGGATCTGCTGGGTACATCTCTAAGAGAAAATCTTTTGTAATTTGATATGTTTGAAACCTGGACAAATATCTCATACCCATCCTTGGAGGTGTCTACCTCCGTTATGAATGATAGACTTGGATCGTAACGCTATTGATTTGGAGCCAAGTTAAAAGCTTGTTTTGAAGTTTGTATTCTTGAAATGTTTGTTTTTTTCAGTAGTAAAGAAGTTTCCTTGATCCAGACCTATGGGGTGATTTGTGAGGGACAGATGATCCTGAATGAATCGCCTGTAGAAATTTGCCAGACACTAGACATTTTTGGAGGTCCTTTGTCATTTGGCAAGTAGGCCTTTTTGCTACTCTTTGGACCTTGGCTGCATTTATGACAATGCCCTCCAAACTTATGAGGTCGTCAGGAAAGATATCTTGTAAAAACTAAACATCCCCACTTTGAATGTGGTTGCTCTTATTTAATAACTTGAAAAACCTTTGGTCTTTTTGTGCATGCTGTGTCAGTGAGTTAGAGTATATTACCATATCCCTGTAGGCAACCACAGATTATTTGAACATATCTCTGAGGACATTGTTTAAAGAAAGTTTGAAGAACAGGACTCATTGATCAGTCAATATCTCATCACCAAATATACTAATACTTACCTAACATCAAACTGAAAGTCAAGAAGGTCAATCTGAAAGTCTTTCATTTGCTATCTTCTCTTATTTAAAACAGGTTTTAGATACAAGATTACGCTTGATGAAGAGTGTGGCTGTTTTCTTATCTGCACAATATTAGCTTATTAAAAGCATTAGCCCAAAATTATTTGACTGCATTTTACTGGTTCAAACACTCATAATGGGTTAATAGCACATCCCAAGTACCTTATTAAAGAACCTGGCCCTTTCTTTGCCACATATTGTAGTTTGTACATTAGCCTTTTGTGGGCAGTTGTGCCAACATTTTGTTTCACAAAAAAATTAATTAATATAAGATAAAAAAAAATTTCAAGTGGTAGGCTTGAGATGTAAACAGTCTGAGACAGCATGATGAAAAGATTTATGAATAGGTCAAAATAATAGTATTCACCCTTGAGGCACGAGCTAGACATATCACAGATAACCTGCCCAGACAAGGGATAAAAACATGCAAACAGAAGCAGTGTTAAAGGATCTCTTGAACTCTCTTTAAGAGTTTTAGTATATACTACACATAAACATAAAGAAAAGCAAACTAAAAGAAGATTTTTAAAGTCTCTATTTACATATTTTAACCTTGACAGGGGCAGATCAGGTGAGCTCTGTGCTTCAATCTGAGCTAAGTGCTATGTGGATAACGGCATCTGTTTAGCCTACTCGTTCAGTACATACCACACATGATTTGTAAAGGTATTTTAGCATATACTAAAATATTTTGTTTAAAAAAATATGAAAAACAAACTTAAATGAGATTTTTATGGTTTATTTTTCATTTTAACTAATGATTATGATGACACATCCTGCCTGAAGTGACCATGCCAAACTGTGAGTTGTTTTTTGTTTTTGGATCGCAGACCAGTCAGATTTTACCGTTTCTGTGTAGTTTATACTAATTGCCTTTAGTTTACAGTTTCACCTGTACTCTAGATTTTTCTGCACCACAACCTTTGATTATAGTCCTTTGTGTAGTATTAAAGGCTTTCTCTATCTGAATCGCAGCTGGTCTTTTACAACTGAATAATGACTCACTGTGATATTTAAACCATTCCAACATTATAAATTGGCCAACTTGCTAATCTCGTTCAAAACCTTACTGTGGTTATGATTTAAACAAAAGTTTTGGTAAAACAATTATGTAAAGTCAACAGAAAGAGCAAATTACTAGCATTATAAATACATACATACATACATACATACATACACACATACACACACACACACACACACACACCCCGATAGTTCTGTTATGACCTATTGTTTATTTCTCACTTGATCACTTAGTGTGGCTCTGTGGAGGAGATTCTTGCCGTCTATGGTCTCGGCAACCTGACACACCTGGACAAGGGACATCTGAAGACCATCTGCCCTGCTTTCCTAAACAGAGCCCTGCTGCCCCCCTGTCTTCAACAAGCAGCTGAGCCTAAAATACACATCGAGCATCATGGTGAGAGAGTGAAGGGAGCTAGTGAGGGATAAAATGAGGCAGGGAGGAAATGAGGGAGGGAGGGAATGAATGAGTAACAGAGTGAATGAGTGAGGCACTGTTGTCACCCACTCCGCTCCAGGGTTGCTGGATCATGGCTGACTCTGTGCTCTGACCCGAAATTCCTAACACTCTCAGATATGCAAAGAACGTGCTGTGATATATCAGTTTCATTTGCGAGCCGCTTAATCCTATCAAGGTGCCGGGGAGGTTGGAGCCTATTTTAGCAGACATTGGGTACACTGGACAACACACACAACCATTCACACACTCACTCTCACACATAGGGGCCATTTGGAACATTCAGTTAGCCTAATATGCATGTCGGACTACCGGAGGAAACCCACTCAAACAAAAAAAAGATTATGGAATTACAGCATGGTGCCTTAATCCAGAGCAACTCACATTTATCTTATACAACTTAACAACTGAAAGTAAAGGGCCTTCTCAAAGGTCCAACAGTGGCAGGTTGGTGCTACTGGGGTTTTGAACCCCTGACCTTTCGATCACTAACCAGAGCCTTAACCACTGAGCCAACACTGCCCTCACCAAACACAAAAAACACCCTCATCAAGCCCAGAACTTGATCCCAGTAGCGACTTTCTGTGAGGTAGATGTGCTCACCCCTTACGCTACCCAGATTCCATGATATTCCTAGCACTAATATCTCCTTGTATTGTTCACTGTGTCCACTGGCATCTAACGGTCTTTTTGCCTCCTGTGTAATGTGCAAAGCTTGCGGTTTTACCCTGAACAGTGAACCTTGCTCTCATCACCGCACTCTCTCCATGCTGTAATCACCGGTAGTTTCATACGGACACTGATTAGTTTATGACTGCAGATAATCTGCATCGGCAATAAGCACTTCTCCGGAGTTGATGGGTTTTTTGTGAGCCGTTATACTGCAGAGAGGTAAACTTTATAGATTTCAAAACTTGTGGTTTTTGTGTTATTTATCCGAAGTAGGCAGATTTAAAAACAAAACAAAACAAAACAAAAAAAGCTTGGACCCCTATACATCGCTGCAGCTCCTGTATGTATTCTATTATATTTAATCATTTAAAGAACATCTTAAAGCCATTTGAAGCCTGATTAATGAATCAATCCTTATTAACAATTAACTAATACTATAACAGGATACGGAGTACCCTTAAAGCTAATAAGAACCTATAAGAACCAATCCCACCCTGGATTCAGTGGGTGAATTTGACACATCTGCTTTGATTCTTGATAAAATAATGCTCTGATATTATTCAGATTGAGGATGTTGCAGGTCATAAAAAAAAATCATGTGTCCTTTTATTTCTGGCAAGACAACTGATTTTTACAACGTGGAAACAACCCCCCAATTTCCTGCACTGCACTCGAACATTTAATAAGCCACAGATTGATATGACTGTTTACAGCTTCCTCTTGCTTCGATAGGATCAAGAGCTGATATCGTTTTATAAGATGTGTTACTAGACAAGACTGCTGGGGGGGGCAAACACCCAGAGCAGTAAATTCAAGCAACCAGCTTACAATGATCATCCATCCATCCATCCTTCCATCCATCTACTGAACTGTGTAATCCTCTTCAGGACATGGGGAAGCTGGAGCCTATCTCAGCCCACAACCACTCGCACTCACATCTACACCTGGGGCAATTTGCATATATTATGTATATATGTATGTATATTGGCTATTGGCTATTTGGAATATGAACCAGCACCCTTTGGGAACCATCTGGAAAGTTTTTAGACTAAACCCTCAGTGTACACTCAGTGTTTAAGTGTTACCCCTTTATTTATTTCCACAGTATGGGGTTATGGATTTCTGGCTGTCACCATCATTAACCTGGCATCCCTACTGGGTCTCATCCTCATCCCCTTCACCAAGAAACCCTACTTCCCAAAAGTGCTCACTTACTTCATCGGGCTGGCCATCGGGACGCTGTTCTCCAACGCTGTGCTGCAGCTCATACCCGAGGCTAGTCACATATCATATAATTCATTATTCAAATTTTGTATATATATATATATATATATATATATATATATATATATATATATAAACCACACTAATAATAACATTGTATTATTCTGTGAATATTCCACATTAAGTAAATCATAAAACTTGTATAATATTGCAGGCTCTGGGGTTTGACCCCAAATCAGATAACTACATCCAGAATGCTGTTGGGATCTTCGGTGGATTTTATCTGCTCTTCTTCACCGAGAAGCTCCTCAAGATGCTCCTCAAGACCGACCACGAAGTACGATTTAATTTTCATAGTATAACTATCGTATTTTTTAAAAGGAGCGCAAACCTCTACCAAGCCCAATCAATCCTCCCTATGAACCAAAATGTCAAGCATCATCCAGTCTCACAATGTAAAAGAATCTTATAAAAAATTCCTGGATCAAGAATCTGATTTGGATCATTGCCAAAATGTAAGTCTTCCCTGTCCAAAGCCCCACCTTCCTGTGGTATCCTTTAACAAAACAACACGCGAACCGCAGGTAAAACAATGTCTTGGTGGAGGTAATAAGGTCATTTGTGGTGTTGAGCTTGAGTTTTTTTTAATCCTGGTCAATGATATATATATTTATAAAATGAATGTATTATACCAGATCATAGCACTGTGTATACGCTAATTAGGAATAAGCGGTTCAGAAGATGAATGAATGAAGTATGTCACCTGATTTTATTAAAAAACTTCATGATATCCATTTTAGTTTCAGATTACACTGAATAGCAAACCTTTCTGAACATTTCTTGTCCTTCATTTTTGTGCTCCAGCACGGCCACAGTCACTTCAGTCCTCCTGAGGTTCCTCAGCAGAACGGAGGAACCGTCATCGCCGTCACCAGCTTCAGCATCTCAAACAGCAACAAGAGCAGCGTGACTTCCGAAGCGACAGTGGAGCAGGTGCTACAGTTCACTTGCATTTCATACTGAACACTAGTACCATGATTACTTATTCCAAAAGAAGTCTCTTTCTTGATTTAAGTTAAAAAAAATTTATCTAATTAAAGTAAAAGTAAAATTATCTGTAAACGTTAAGTAAAGCCCAGAAAATATCTTTTAATGAGCAACGATGATTAACATTGCATACAGTATGTTTATAGCTGATGACGGGGGTGGGGGAGGGAGGGGAGGATTAGGCGGTTCTAGTTGCCAGACACCACGATAGCCTTGTCCCGCGGTCACCAGCAATGGGCTACGCCAAGAACTCTACGCTCAGGCCAATGAATTCGTATCTGTGAATTAGTTTAGCCAATAAGAATGCACGATTGCTCATATCCAGTGGGTACGGATTGAATAAATCAGGGATACTACACTCATGGATGTTCATTAACTTTAGATAGCCATGCTGTCAGGGTTTTTTTTTTTTAGTCTGGTGGTTAATCAGTAGCTACCCTCAATAACGTGTGTTTGAGAAATTGTGCAACGGACACAGATCTATCCTGCTCTGGTTGCTCATGAGGACCAGAGGACATGGACGAAAAATAGGTTTTCAGGATGGGTCTCAGAGGCATGGACAGGAGGAGAAGGGTATAACTGTACACAGATTAAAAACTATGACATGACGTTCTTTAATAACCAACAAAGAGTTGTAATGATTAGCAAGTTCCTGCGGTATAAGAGGAACAAAAGACTTCAGGACGTGTTGTACTAAGTTACTTATTTATCTCTGAGCAGAATCTGCAGATTAATAAAGGAATCTCTCTCAGTGTTATAGTGGGAAAAGTGGGCTCTGTGTGTGTGTGTGTGTGTGTGTGTGTGTGTGTGTGTGTGCGCACGTCAGGGACAGTGTGTCCTGTTGCGTCCAGTCTCAGCGAGACACTCATCTGTTTTTTGGGGTTAGGATTGTTACAGCTGCTGATAGACCAAATGCGGTCACCCACCACGCAGCTCTTTGCACTTACACACCCCGGAGCACAGAACACACAATGCCTCACTATGGCATCATAACCGTGTAATAATGCAGATAAGACGCGCAGACACTGTACAGACCCTGAAATTCTAACGTTCTATTTGTCAATATGTATTTTAATGGACATTTACGCATAAAATGCCATTTTTATAAATTATTGTTGTTATTATTATGTATTAATTTTGTAAGCCACTTAATTCTAATTAGGGTCGCGGGGAGGCTCTGGGCAGAGGCGGTGTACACCCTGAACCAGGCCATTGCAGGCCAACACACACGACCATTCACACTCACTATCTCACCTAGAGGCAATTTGGAACCGCCTACTGTGCATGTCTCTGGACTGTGGGAGGAAACCGAAGTACCCTGAGGAAACCCACACAAGCACAGGGAGAACATGCAAACTCCACACAGAAACATTAAACCCAGGACCCTCTTGCTGTGAAGCGGAAGTGCTAACCATGCCATCGTGCCACCCAGTTTAGTTACAGTGGTTTTGATAATAAGTCTGTATTAATCTCTCTCTCTCTCTCTCACTCTCTCTCTCTCTCTCTTTTCCTATCTGTGTAGACGCTGCCTCCTCGGGGTTGCTGTGCGAAGCTGGCAAGCGTGAAGACGCTGGCATGGATGATCACGCTCAGCGACGCCCTTCACAACTTCATCGACGGCCTGGCCATCGGAGCCTCCTTCACCGTCTCCATCCTCGCCGGCTTCAGCACCTCCATCGCCATCGTGTGTGAGGAGTTCCCTCATGAGCTTGGTGAGAAAAACACACACAGAGATACAACTTGATAACAATTTCACTTAACACCTCTTCCTTAGTAAAGTTTGACCCTGCCCTGCGTTGGCCTGGTGAGCTGTCCAGGTTGTACCCCGCCCTCGCCCACAGTTGGCTGAGAAGCGTGCCAGCCCCTCCGTGACCCTAGTTGAGATTAAGCAGTACAGAAAACGAATGAATGAATCAAGAAATCTCTTCCTTAACTGATAAACACACAAAAAAGGCCTCATCTGTGTGTCTGGTTAGTTAAGGGTTAAAACAAGTCACAGGCTGTGATGTGAGTTGAATCAGCGTACACGTTTCACACGCATGTTCCTCGGCACTGATTCAGCCCGTGCCAGATTGTGCATTTAAAACAAACAACCACTCACATTTGGTGACCTGCTGCAGGGTCAGAGGTCACACACACACACACCCCCTCACCCCACGTCTGTGTTTAATTATCGGTTCTGTACTTCATGTGTAAAGAAAAAACAGAGAGAGAGCAAATACGTATATTTCTTTCGTGATTTCATTTTTAAAAAAAAACAACAAGTTAAAAATGTAGAAGTTTACAGCTTGCTTTTACAACAACTTATTCGTAATTTAACTTATTCGTAATTTTATATATATATATAAATAAATGTACTGAAGTTGATTGAATAAATTTGAATTAATTACTTCTCATTTCCAATGTATTTTTTTATTTCTACTACTATTATTATTATTATTATATTTTTATCTATCCACTATATTTGCAGCTGAGCACCTAGTGTTTTTATTTCAGCTCGTTTGATACAAATTACTTCGAAACACAAGGCGATTTATCCACACGAATAGAACTTACATTATAAAAGTATGATTCCTGTGAGTATGGAGGGCTTTAATTTCTGACCCTTTTCTTTCTATGCCCTGCTCTCTGTCTCTCCCTGCAGGTGACTTTGTGATCCTGCTGAACTCAGGGATGAGCCTCAGGCAGGCCGTGCTATTTAACTTGCTCTCAGCCATGTCCTGTTATGTTGGCTTGGTGTTGGGGGTCCTGGTGGGCACCACATTTGCACCGAACGTCATATTCGGCCTCGCTGGAGGGATGTTCCTTTACATCGCCCTCGCTGATATGGTGAGATTAACATTTACACGTTTGAGACGTTGCACCAAGTCTATTATGTGAAGTAGAATGACATGTAGAGCACAGGGTGTTCACATCCTCAGCACTTTATGACCTTTTTCTCCTTACTGTTTCCTCCTTTTCCAATCGGCTCCAATCGAGCACTCGTTTCCATTCTCAGGGGAACTGGTACAGTTGGTTCATGCACCGAATCAAAATCAACATGTGCAGCACTTTCTTATCCCAAATGTTTACTGTCCATGATCTGTCAGAAACTCAGATGTTCTCACATCAGCACTGAGGCATTCGCTCCATCCCTGACATATGAACTCAAATTAACTTCCACCTTTAATCTTATTACCTCAAGCACACAAAAGCACAACTCAGCACTCGGATGTTTACCATCTCTGTCCTCTGTTTCTCTCTCAGTTCCCTGAGATGAACGCCATCGCTAAGCAGCAGCAGCAAAGCATCAGATCAGATGTGGTGTTCTTCCTGATCCAGAATGCTGGGCTCCTCAGCGGGTTCTCCATCATCCTTCTCATCACCATGTTCGCTGGAAGTATTAACCTGGGCTGAGCCTTCGACGCGCCACAACACCGTGTGCCTTATAGTCATTCCCCAATTTTTTATTTTATATTTTGCACAAAAGCAATACTGATTGTAATGATTCACTAGGACTGATCAGGAACTAACACTCTTGTACAGCTTTCAGATTTCACAGAATGAGTATATTTTTGATTGTCTAAAGACTATTAACGTTTTTTTTAATCAAATCGTAAAATTGCCTTGTGATCAACTTTTTATGGGTATAACTCTCATATGAAACAGTGTATGCATATTTTCTTATAATGAATTACCAGAAGTGAATGAATAACCTGACATGAATTATATGAATTACTCTGATAGTATTGATGAAGTCCATGTGACAATAACATGTTTAGGCTGCTGTCCTTTAATTACCTATGGGACATGATCAGTAATCCGAATACTTTATGAAGGATTCGGTTCTTATACTAGAAATCTATAGATTCTACAGCTAGTTACCAAAAACATTCCTTTTTTATACTTCAATAATTTATAAAGCACTTTTTAAAAAGAGTGTGCTGTGAAATGGTAAAAATATCAACAAGCACTGGCATCCAATAAAGATAATGATAGATATTCTAACATCAGAAACAAGGAAATAAAATCAGGGAAACTAGCCAATGAGAGGGATCACTCAATCGCTCAATATCACCAACCAACGCCAGGGATCAGTCAATAATACCAGCCAACGACAGGGATCAGTCAATATCGAGAGCCGATTTGGGTGGTGGTGGTGGGGGGTCTGTGTGAATCAGTCAATATTGTCAGCCAAGAAGGCGGAGCAGGCAGGAACAGTAGCCTGCCCCATACTGACAGCCAATCATTTCAACACCAAGATTAAATTAAAACATTCCACCAATAGGGCACAAAATAAATAAATAAATAAAATAACATTAAAAAAAAAAGACAAAATCAGTCAGCGTTGTACCAAAAAGTCCAAATTTATATTTGTATGTCTTTCTATAATCCTGTGTTACGTAACAGATGTATCTATCTATACATTTATAATTATTTAACATTCATTTGACACAGAATATTGTACAACAGTACAGTCAGTGCAATATTCCTGGCAGTTAAAATTAACATTTCTCTACAAAAAAATATACATCTACTGTGTACTAGAGACCTCGGAACATTAAGCTTTCTTTTTATATACAAAAAAAATGTTTGATCACATGAGACGTTATGAGAAGAGGTACATAATGAACGAGTGTAGTCATGTGGAGGCACATAAGCTCAAAAAGACCTATTTAAAACAGCACGATTCTTTCACAACATCCACTGAGGCAGCACAACGGCCCGAACAGGGAGAATAACGCACTGTTCTTCCATCCTTTTTATAATATTTGGCCTTTTTAAACCAAAAGGTAAATATATTGTGTAATGTATAGGATTTTAACCATTTCTATGACCAACATCAGACGTACTGCAAACTGCTGTTATAAACATTCATTAAATATAAATCCACATCCGACACAGTCCCTTGGAAATCCCTTGCATTTTTATACAGGAGCAGGTCTGCAATCAAACTTTACAGCTTCAACTTATGCAACCTTTAAAAAAGTTTTACAGCTGTACAGAAAGCAAGTGCTTGGAACAACAAGTACTTTATCGCTTTAATTTTATATTAGCTTCATAGCTGTTTGTCCTCGACAGTACAGGGTTTCTGAAATGGTCGTACACTTCGTGGCCTTAAAGTTCATCCACAATAAACATTACTTTACATCGCTTTTGATATACATTACTTTTTTTTCCCAACAGAAATGTTTAAAATCTTATGGTATACCAATATCAGTGTAAAAAGGTCAAAGGACTGGGCAGAGTAGGTCAATACTGCAGTTTCTAAAAGCACTTAGATGAGGCACTACACGGAGAATTAGGTACATACATGTACATTACACTTCAATCATTAAGAAGTTAAAGATGACCATTCAGATTAACGGAAAGCACTCTGGACAACGCGGAAGAGCAGCACGTATGCAACGCCACAAAGCGGCTATCAGCGGACACCACAACACAGTACAGGACTGGCGTTTTTGTCTTCAAATACCGACACAGTGTAAATCTGACTGGAGGTAAGGACGCAACGGACTGACTTGAACAACCTGACTTTTGCAATACTGCTTTCAAGTACGGAGAAAATGGCAGGGAATGCAAAAAAACTTCTTAAGGTCATCATGCTAATCGAGAAATTTACACGGGATCACAGCCCATACTAACCCTGTGAGGTTTTATTTTTGGTACTGTTTATTGGTCTGTCTATAAACTGGATTGTGCAACCATCCTGATTTCCACTAGACTTCGTAAAGGGTGAAGCATGGGCCAAGAAGAAACCCTTTATATTCTGGGGTGGATCCGAGTCACAGGGCAGACCCATAAAATGACTATCACTGGTGTCAGCGTTATGAGGGGTGGCATGGAGGTGTACTGGTTAGCATGGCCCCACCTGACAAAAAGAAGGACCCGGGGTCGAGTCCCAGTCACGGCAGGGCGTTTCTGTGTGGGGTTTCCTCTGGGTAGTTGTTTTCTCCCACGGTTGAAAGACATGCACATTTAAGAAATATTTCAGGGTTTTAGGATGGGTGACGATCCATATTTTTCTCTAAATGCATGTAATGATAACTATTATAATCATATTGATACTCAGAGCTAAGATTAAAAAAAAAATTAAAATGAAGGGATTACCCTACCCCACCACTTATTTTAAGGATACCTGTGCAAAGCTTTGAATTTCTCATCAATCAGTCATTCATAAAAAGTCCTTTTACATTCCGAACATTCCCAGTCTGACTAAAAACAAAAATAATGGCACAGCATCTTAGATACTGATGCAAGGCGGAAGTTGCAGAAGAGCCAAGAGCAGAAAGCACAGAGGTAGATATAAAGCAAGCACTGCTTTTGAGGAGCGGTAGTGGTAGTCCGCTTGTTCCTGTATGTACTGTATGTACGTTGCTACGATATTTTCATTAAATACTGTATAGTATTCCGGAACAAGACTGACCAGTCACTGTACACCAAGTCCATGTATACAGTACAACCTTCTTTAAACACTAATGAACTGAATATATCCTGTATATTCAAACATACTGTAATAAAGCATTGTGCTTACACCTAGATATTTACAGTAGTACACGTTTACAATATTGTCTAGAATGGTACAACCTGTACAAGTTACTCTAGAGATCGTCTAGACACACAGACGCACGTTCTCCGTCTCTCTCTCTCTCTCTCTCACACACACTCACACACTGACAGACTCATTAAGACCGTGACTAGTTCAGATTCAAAGGCTTCACTTGACTTGACATGATCACGTGACTACAAGCAGCCAATCAGCAGCCAATCAACAGCCTTTGCGTACATTTCAGCACTCGTATGCCAATACAGACAGAATCAGCTGGCGTTTTCTGTTAAAGGAACTAAACGTCTGACGTCAGGTCAGTCGTGAAACAGGTTCGGCCAACACGTGGAAGTTTGATCGAAATTCAAGGCAAGAATCTGAATTATAGCAATCTATATTTTGTTATATTGAAAAATATCTGGACGTGCCCAGATTTGTCCACAGGAGAAAATATACAGCATTAAGACTTTATTTACTGGAATGTTGAGTCTATCAAGATCAAGATCTGTCAGCGTATATGACATTTCTTCGATGGTACGATGATTGTCTGGCTGCTGAGACGTTTCTACAGTATGACTGACACTTAAAAGTATGATTGGCGCACTGTGAGAGTACTGTCTGTATAAATCTGTGTGTGTGTGTGTGCGTGTGGTGAAGAAAGCTACATGCTTGCTACAGCAAATATAATTCATGGAATTGACATTAATACAAAACAATGTAACTTATTGGCAGCCATTTTGTCTGGCTCCAATATACAGTAGCTTTCAGCTACAATAAATAATCCAATAGGTTTAAGTGTCTTGGCGATCATGACTATAAATAAAGAAAAGCATTTCTGTTAATCACAGAGCTGTTCATTACAAAATGAAACTAGCTATAAACATCCTATTGCTAAGAATCCTATTTTAATTATAAATGAAATAAATAAATGGTGCTATGTTAGCTGGTTTAGCTCCTCGAATCGGGACGATTGGTCTGATTAATCTTTTTTTTATAAACATCCCATTTTAATGGTGAAGAGACTAAGCGTCATGTGGCGACTCATGATGGCATTATTATTGTTATTGTAAATCATAATATTTTGTTTTCAGAACAAATTTCCTCATAGCGAAAAATCTGTTTCTGTGAAATGATGATGGACTATGATGTAATATAAACATGAGCTTTTTTTTTTTTTTTTTTTTTTTAAGGTGGGCTTTTCTGTCAGTTTGCACCCTCTCCCAATGCTGGGCTTTCAGCTCTGCCCTCCTTTAGACTGCCGGATTGCTTCTTCTGCTTGGTCTTTGATTTCCTCAGCATACGCACCTGAGAAGTAAAAATAGAACTAGATCACATGATCATGCTCTGTACATAGAAATAAAAAACAAAACAAAAACTAAATTAATACTGAAATAAAATTGACACCGAAATCAGTTGAGGTGTAACATTTGAAAATATCTGACTGATGTCGTACCTTGGGTCCTGCTGCAGAGATGATGATCTGTCCCGGGGACTGGATCCACGGCTCCCCGTCCACTTGTACTGGAATGGGCTTCATTACAGTGATGCGGATGTAGCTGCCCTGAGCAAGCCGGATCCCTGAGCGGAGCCCGCCTTGGACCTGACCCTGAAACACACACACACACGTTCTATATTCACAAGCTCAGTCACGCTGTGTAACCTACCTGATTCAATAACCAGCTAGTTAAAGCTGAAAAAAAAACATTTATGATCCTGTATAGACAGATACAGAGAGAGGGGTTGGGGTGTGGTGGGAGGGGTTGGGGTGTGGTGGGAGGGGTTGGGGTGTGGTGGGAGGGCTTGGAGGACTCACCATGTGTACCACCCCGGTTACGCCCACTACTTCCAGCATGCCATCATCCATCCTGGGCTTGTCAAAGCGTGCATCATTGTCTGAACCCCACAAATCAGCACCCGAGCCCCAGCTAGACAACAAACACAAACACACACACAGGGCCACGTCAGACAGTCAAAACTACAAGTTAATTACACTAACTCAGTCACTACATAATTACCACACACATGGGTATCTGGTTTATACATGGGTATCCGGTATGTGTTTGTGGTCACCTGGGAATGTTAATGAAGATGAGGCCCTCAATACTTGGCAGCTCAATGTCCTGCTTGTCCACTTGCAGTCTCAGGTTTCTGTGCAGGTTGCGGGTGTGACTCAGTTTCTGCAGTCCGACTTTTACGTACACGCCCTTATTATGAAACCTAGAAGACAAGACAGTACAAGACCGTGATAAACGCTGCAGAATAAAGTACACAACATGGATGTATGATGCATCCAAAGTGTGTGATATATAAATACACATCAATGCATCTAAATATACTACATACACACCAAGCACCCAAGTAAGCACACAGATGCACTGTGGAGCACTCGAGGACACTCATCACAGACTTCCTGACCTTTCAAAAATGACATTAACATTTAATTACCACTCAGGATCAATCCTGAATGGTATTGCGTTTCTGCGAGAACAGGAAGCGGTAATGTATCTAAGTGGTTGTTTTACAAATGTGCTCATTTTGAGATGCTTTAAAGTGGAAGTTCACCGACAGCTGAGTTGAACTCCTCCCAGTGAATCATGTCATAAAATGGGAAAAAAGTGGGCAAGGAGCTGGGGGTGGGAGCAATGTGGTATATATATATTCATATAAAATGAGGGTAGGGCTGTGGGCTACATCTGATTAGAGGGTGATACCATTATTATTATTATTTAATTTCATGACCTTGAGAAATACGTGATGGACAACACTTCGTCAGCATCTGGATGATTATAGCCACTAGATGGCAGTGTGAGCGTTTTCAGCCCATAAATGGCTGATTTTTTATATTAAAGTCGTAATCTTGACAATATTAACTCCAGCATTGATGTATTACATCAACATATTTTACTTTACAAGGTAAAATACATATTTCAGTGTGCAGAACATTTATAACATGCACCCTTTGTGGCTATGACACAACCAGCACTAGGGTGTGTGTGTAAAGGGGGTTATTTATTCAAAGCTAAGTAAGTCATATGAAAAATTTTCAACAGTGTTATATGCCAATCACTCCTATGTGATGTGTTTGCCCTGAAGGTGAGTTTAAAACTAGCGGGTCGTTAACACTGTACACTTCGTTGATATGAAACGAAGGTATTTTGTATAAACAAGGACTATTATAATTTAACGAGGAGTGCTGACCTGCTGTTGAATTTTCCCGGTTCTTCTTCCCGAGCGTGATGGAAGTCCAAGCTGAGCTCTGCATCGATCCCTAAACCGAAGTAATTATTCATCTGGACTATCTACAAGACACACGTATACACAGTCTTCATCAAACAGTCATCATCATCACACAAGCATGCCAGCTTCGTTTTTCTTGAGAGGCGTATAAATGTTAGGGGCTTATATCTGTATCACATCACCTTCGGGGGCTCCAGGAAGCCATTCTGCTTTCCGTCGTCCGTCATTTCCTGAGCATCGAACAGGATAGTCCAGCGGTCCATCTCCACCTCTTCCGCCTCGTCCACAGAGACCAGGACATTGTATGGGTCTTCGCCACTGTAGCCTGGCCCCCATCGCAGGACACGTGCCAAGTCGTTACCTAAACACACCGGCACGTGATTACAACCTGAATTTTCACCATGATGCTTTTATACACAAAATAATTCACATTTAAATGATCCTACTATACACAATAATAACTACACATATTTTATAATATTTTATACACATTGCATACCTGTCCCCAGAGGGACGATGCTAATGGCAGGCTCAGGACAGGCTAGTTTGTGTCTGATGGTTTCCAGCACACCCAACACCCATCCCACTGTCCCGTCTCCTCCACACACCAGCATGCGGAAATGGGGAACCTCACGAAATGCGTGCAGCCTGATCACACAACAACAGATACAGAAAAAAAATTTAAATGAGCAAATCTGATTTATTATTT
>JAOUQZ010000024.1:9830708-9850761 GCA_028564935.1 Neosilurus hyrtlii
ACACACACACACACACACACACACACACACACACACACACACACACACACACACACACACACACACACAGTGAAAAAGCTTTGCTCCCCCTCAGGCCAAATTAAAGAAGACAAGAGAACCATTCTCCATCATAAAAAGAGTCAAGCAGTAAAATCTGGTCTTTTTAATTGTTTGGTTGAAGTTTGATGAAATTTGTTGTGTTTGAATCTGGACTTCCTGTTTCTATAAACAGCACCACAACGTCGAGATAAAATATTCTGTCGTTTTCAAATCTGGATGTTACAGTTCAGAATGTATAGAAAAAAGTCACCGGATTGTTTTCGGAATATCGCGAGCGACCATAAGGGTGACTCGACAAGGATGACCCAGCTCCTTTAACACACACTCACCTTCACAGCGTAGAGCCGGTGCTCCCTCCAGGTTCTTGCGGCAAATGCAGCAGAAGCGTTTCTTCTGACCGGCGGGACCAAAGCAGTGAGCTACAGGAACCTGTGAGGGCAAACGGGTGAAGAAAAATAGCAAACAAACAAAATCAAGTAAGATCACAATAAGCAGAGGGTACTCTCACACACAGTCATGTTGCAGCGTGTGGATTCTAATCACTGACAATTATGAAAATTGAATAATACTGTAAGAGTTATCTGTTAAACAGGAGCCAATCATGCTTCTCGGAACAGTGCTTATGTAATATAATGATACCGAGTTTTCCTAAAAAATTAATCGTACTAGGCTTGCAGGGAGGCAGGAGCCTATCTTAGCCATCTCTGGACGAAGGCGGGGATCACCCTGAACAGTCCATCATAGGACAACAGACACATCCATTCACACTTACACTCACACCAAGGGGCAATCTGGAGCAGCCAGTTAGCCTAATGTGCATTCCTTTGGACCGTGGGAGGAAACCGGAGTACCTGGAGGAAACCCACGCAAAAGCAGAGGGAGAACATGGAAACTCCACACAGAAACACCCTTGCTGAGCCCAGGTCTCATACTCAGGACCTTCCGCTGTGAGGTGGACGCGCTAATCACTATGCCACCAAGCCGCCAAGATACAAAAGAAACGTGTATATATCTTTCTACTGTGCAGGTTTTTTCCCCCTTGTGCACTCGTCAAATAAATCCACTGATCCCACCCCATTCTTGGAAAAAATTAATCATGTGTAATGTGGAATCTGATAAGGAACGTAGGCTGATTGGGATTTTATATTTAGGAGGTGGAATAAAAAAACAAAAAACAAAAAACAACCCCACCAGTGGAACCAGTTAAAAGTTTTCAAATTTTGAGTGAATTTGTTTGCACATTCGTTTCAGTTCCCTGGAGAAACAAATTCATTTCAGGTTTTGTTTCCTGTTATGTTTCTAATCCCAGTCTGAGAAACTCCAAAAGCAAATCACAGTTATGCAGTTGACATCTGGCCTATCAGGCAAAAACATCAATTATGCTTCAACTCGAAAAAAAAAAAAATAACCTAGCACATTCTAGTAAGATATACAAATAAAACCAGTCCTTTAATAACTGAAGCTCCGTTATCACTGACACTGCGGCAGAAGTGTATTAAAGTGTCATTTAAACACCGCTGCTCTCGCAGATGCCCTCGGGTATGGCTTGAGAAAGAGCTCTTATTAAAATTAAGCAAACGTGACATGACACACAGCTGTGAAGCTTCTATAACCTTCAGCACTGAATCTATGACCTAATAGGCACCATGTGAGAAGCAGAGTGTTGTGATTCTGTGATTGATTTGGGCCTGACAGCCTTAATTACCCTGCAGGTAATTAACAGTCCTGCAAGTGAGTAAGAAACCCTGTAGTTCGAGTTCTGTCCTTGTTCTCCACCTTTATCAACAATGCCACTGTTAGAACCCGCAGGCTATGAAAATGTACAACCTCACACGTCCTTGAGCTCATCCTGCCCCGGAGAGGAACCACTTCCTGTCTGGCTACTGCAGGACTTCCTACAGTAAGCTACAGGAAGTGACCTTGTTTCCTGCTTGAGAACTTGGTTCATTCAAGGCAGAATGGATTCAAAAACAGCAAAAAGAGGAGCAGAACCTAAAGCTGGTGTTGTGGTCAAGGGATGAGGTTGGACAAGGCTGCTATTTTTATTACAGTCTAACGATAAGGATTTCTCTGAGCGTTACTGTAACTTAGCAGTAACTTGCATAATGTTGTTCTCTGAGGGTGAGAGAGACGCAAGTCATGAGAAAGTAGAACTCTCTTTTGTGCTGAAAAGTTAAAGAAAAAGAAACTTTTGTTTAGATTCTCATAGAAATAAAGTGTGTGTGTGTGTGTGTGTGTGTGTGTGTGTGTGTGTGTGTGTGTGTGTGTGTGCGATTAGCCAGAACTTAAATTGGATATCTGAAGATTACGAAATGTTACAAGTGTAAGTGTACGAGGCCACAGTCACAGCAGGGTGGCTACATAGAGAGAGAGAGAGAGATAGAGAGAGAAAGAAAAATGGAGAGAGAGAGTGAGAGAGAAAGAAAGAGAGAGAGAGAGAGAGAGAGAGAAACAGACATCAAAAGAAAGAGACAGGGAGGGAGAAACATAGAAAGAGAGCGAGAGAGCCAAAGAGACAGAGATAGAGAGAGCGAGACAGACACACACAGAGAGACAGACAGAGAGAGAGACAGACAGACAGACACACAGAGTGAGAGAGTGAGAGAATCCCTACTTTCTCAGGACAGCTGGGTAATCATTAAACGGCTGCGTGTGTGGGCGAGAGAACCAAGACCAGCCCGCCAATATAACGCCTTCATATTTTCTTTTTTTTTTTTTAGAAGCTGGGGGCGGTGAGGCGGTGGGGACTTCATGTTTTTGCAAATTTTATTTAACTCTGAATCGTATCCACAGCAGAACAGTACACTATTCATGAGTTTAAACACTGGCCATGTCTAACTCTGGCTCAGCAACACTATTTCTTATACACAAAAACAGTCACCTATTGCGTAAATTTTGGCATTTTAATTTGTGGCCGCAGGGTGACACAGTGGTGCAGGGCTTACCATGTACGACTCACAAAAAGAAGGACCTGGGTTCAAGTACCATAGTCTGCGTTTGTGTATTCTTTTTTTTTTTTTTTTTTAGATCAGAAAAAATTTTCCTAGCAAACCTTCATACCTCACTTCCTGCACAGTAGAAATTAGCTGAACACTAGCTTCTGATTGGTCAAAAGGCATTGATTCATTTCCTCTAACATAAGCTCTGACGTTAGGACAAATCCCATATGGGAAAGAGTCTCCAATGTGACAGCCACAAGAAAGCAGGGATGCTTCAGCCAGGATTCAAGGATTCAAATTCTGTTTCTACCCAGAATTCCTACACCACCTTGTTTATGAAGCAATATAATGATTTTCATCGTGCATGCAACAGCTGATTTTATCAGCTAATCTAATTTTATCTTATCTTTATAACAAGATTACGCTCTCACTACTTCCTCCTTGTTCAAACAAGTTTAATTTCCAAGGATAGATGAATCCCCTTGTGAGTCATCTGGGTCACCTGACCCATGTGTGTGTGTGTGTGTGTGTGTGTGTGTGTGTGTGTGTGTGTGTGTGTGTGTGTGTGTGACAGTTTAGACAGGTCCTAACTCACCCGCACCAGTGTGGAAGCCATGCAGGAGCACACGGTCCGCACATGCTTCAAACACTTCTCGTGAGACATGAAGTTACACACTGCGTCGAGAGAAAGACTGGGCGTTAGTCATTTGCATACATTAACACTGTTAAACATCAGCAAGACACAGAAACACATACACAGAAAACACAAGTCATATAGTATTGTGAAAATGAGGTCTGAATAAAACTGAAATACAGGAAGTACACTCTTCTGGGTCACTTGTGGGTTTCCTGCTTCTTCCTGGTTTCAGATCTTGATGCTACTTCAGAAGATCCATCTCTACCCTTTATCACACTACAAGCATCAATCCATGAACTCCAACATCAGCACCCATTCACACCATAAAAGTTATCATGTCTCAACAATGATCATTTTAGCTGTGATGTGGGTCGGCATCAAGTCAAACAAGCGGTTACATGATCAAGTCAAACAAGCGGTCGCTCTTTCATCAGCATTTCTTTTTTCCTGCGTTTCAAGACAAACATAATGCTTATCAAGTTACTAAGAAATTACAAAACAAAATGACTGTAAAATTAATGTCGTTGCTCATTTTTTTTTTTACATCTCTTTAAAGAAAAAGGTCCTAACTGGAGTTCATGATGCACGCCCACCTGTCAATCAGAAGTAGTTTCATGGGAAAATCTCTAACGGTTACCATTTAGCATAACCGTGGAGTGTCATGGTATGTTTCAAGCGCACTCAGACATTCAGTTCCTTGTAAGCCTTGTCATAAAATCTCTAAACACGAAACTTCTCCACATTCGCAGAACGTGAAGTGGTGCTGAAGCAGGCGTGTCTATAGTATCAAATTATTGACAAGAAGACAATCCACATTTTTTCTCTGTTAGATCATAACCTTATTCCTGTTGGAACTGTATTTCTTCATTATTGCCCACTTTAACTGTAGAGGTATAAAATGTAAAATATTGCCTATTGCACCTTTAAATCACTCATCGGTCAAAAAAAACACAATTTTTCATTAAATACATGTTTAGGATCTGTTTGTGCTTTTAATTTTGCTAAGGTTGGACAAACAAATACATAATCAGTGTTTATTTAACGTACAGCTACTTTAACCAACATCAACGAACTGTCGTTTTAATTAGAGGGGCAGCATGTCAGTTTTTCCATCTATGATTAGAATACTTTTTAAGGTGATAGCCAGTATAAATAAAACCTTCACCTTTCTGCTCATGATCATGAGGCTTTCGAATAAGGCATTATTTTTACTTCAGATCATGTTTAAATATTTTCCTATAATTTATAATATAATTATAAAAAATTTTTACAAGTTAAAAAAGGCAACTGTTGAAGCTTTACAAATATTGTATGCATCTTAATTATATCATCACTGTATATCTGGAAGACTGAGGGAATCACACGACGCAATCTCCTAAGAGAACTCTCCTTCAGGAATTGTACTACGGCTCCAAAATGGCTGCAACGTTCCAGCAAGTTCTGATGCAGTTTTGTTATGTTTACAGAAACATCACATGGCGTCCGAAACTACATTAGCAAATCAGAGTGGCATCAGTGACTAACTGGATGTGGTTTGAGGCTGGTAACTTTTAGAACAGTTTTTTAGAGCAAATAGACTTTGTTTCGTTGAAAGTTTTTGATATATTTTTTTTTTTTTTTACACAGTCTTTCCACATGTATTATTCATTTACCAACCTGTCTGCTTATTAGGTTATGCGCTTGCGAATACTAGTGGGTTTTGTTTACACTCGGTGATGTTTTATTTATACTTTTGTGAACATATGTTAGGTCTTGCTTTCTGCAGAAAGATCACTTCCATGAGTGGCTTGTGGTCATGATTTAAAGGCTAAAAAAATAAATAAACAAGGCGTGACTGCTTGAGCATCGTGAAGCTGATCTTACACTGAGCTGTGGAGGGGAAGCAACAGTACGGCGAGTTAACTTTTCAGCCACTCGGCAGGGCCAAGATGACACTACCAACCGCCTACACAGCCCACAGCATGCACGCACACACACACACACACACACACACACACACACACGCTGACGCAGTCTCAGGTTTTGTATCCTCCTCAGAGACAGGAAGTGGGCTCACTGGCTTGAACTGTTTTCAGTCACAGAATGTCCATGAGAACTGTTACCAACACGCAGGAAAATACACACACACACCATATCCAGGTTTTGTTTACTCTATATCAGAAGCACCTCACCAGAATCATTTGCATGATTATCGCATCCAACGCCTTTGTGTCGATGGAGATTTGATCCATCCAATCAACAGAACAATTCATTCATTCAATAATAATAATAGTAATAATAACACAAAAATCCAATTTCACATCCTCTCTTTCTCTTATCCAGGAGACACCATAACCTTAAAGGTTGGATGGCAACATGCATAGCTTCCACAAGTGTAACACTTTTATTAAATAAAGACTGTTAAAACATTGCTGAGGTGCAAGAGGAATAAAGTACATATTGCAGGGTGTGTTGCTTCATCCTGCTGATCCTTATCCCATAACCACAAGCTAAGATGAGGCAGGGTGTTTGATCTCAGGATGCCACATGTATGTGCTGACCGCTGCTGAAGGCATCCTGAGCAGGCAGTGATAACGAATCATCAGGAATATCAGCAAAAACTGATGAACATTTCATCAAAACCAGATATCCAAGCTCAATATAAGACAACACCAAAAATCCAATCATCTTATAAATTAATAAATTAATTGTGTAACAATAAAAAGAGTAATTACATTTTGTAATTTCAATTAAAAAAATTTAAGTGTGCTGAGATAAGTTCCAGCCTTCCGGCAACCATAGTAGGAGTAAGCAGTTTGGCAAATGAGAGAGAGAGAGTGAGAGAATATACATAATTAGCCTTGTTGTTGTGTGAAATGATGACAGAATAAAAACGTGGCTGGATTTGAATTATTTAGAGAGTAAACACTGCGCTAATGCTATGCTGTGTTGTTGAATTTGAAGAATTAAAGCCTGCAGGTGAGTTGTGATTTGACTTCACCAGTAATACAAACACAACACTAATAACACGCCTTCAGGCTTTTAAAAGGTACAAGGTACAATACTTTCTGTGGCCTCTCATTACCCATAAACCCCTGCTCTGTGTTGCAACACAGACAAGATGAATGAACTTTAACACAGACATGTTAATCTTTATAGTATAGTTCCAATCAAGAACTGATCTGACATGCAGAATAACTGCACAGTTCTGTCGCAAGGCTGGCTTGTGTGTGTGTGTGTGTGTGTGTGTGTGTGTGTGTGTGTGTGTGTGTGTGTGTTTACGTTTCCTCATGTCCTCCGCCGTTCCACCCTCCCTTCCATTTCCATCTGTTGCCATGTCAACCTTGAAGAGTTGATCACGACTTGTGAAAAGGATCTGCCTGGCAACACCGCCACCGTCAATTACGAGCCAGACCCCCCCCACATGACTTCTTCCTTGAGCATCTCTCAAGATGATTCTTGTTTGCTACGCCGTGACTCTTTTGCCCTCGGAGAGTTGCCTGGCACCGTTCGTACATGCATTTCCGAAAATCTCATCAGATTAGCATTCATCATCATCATCATCATCATCATCAGATATCGAGGAGTCCTGCTGAGTCATCACAACGCACTCAGAGTGTACTGCTGGTTCATCGTGAATGAGCTGATGCTGTGGTGATATTCGTTCTGCATCAAACAGAAAGTGGAACCTGGAACGTTCTCAACATACGGCTTCGGTTGCGTTCTCGACAAGCACAGTCTTGCGGGTCTTCATAGAACTGCTCTCTCAAGCGATCAGGGTGTCGCCGGGATGAAAGAGATAAGACTGAGGAGCTGTAAAATACCTCTGACTGGGGAGTGTAGAGAACTTTTTCCTTCTTATTCTTTCCATTCTGACTGAATCACAAACTCATTCATATTCGCAAGCAGGGCAGAATCCTGAGATTTGAAAAAGTCTGTGTGTGCTCTGGGAATTTGCTGGAACTCAAAACGCCAAACAAATCCAAACCTTCTGTTCTAAGCTCTGCCCCCAAAACAACACAAGCCATAGAATATTCTGGTATTCTATCACTCTCATTTTTATTTGTTTAAATCCTATTAGGGTTGTGTGGAGGCTGGTGCCGACACCGGGCAAATTCAGGGTACACCCTGAACAGCTCGCCAGACCATTGGAGGGCAACCCACACGCACACACACACACACAAAAAACCATTCACACTCACATTTAGGGTTAATATGTAACACTGAATTAAGCTAAAGTGCATGTCTTTGGACTGTGGAAGGAAACCGGAGTACCCGGAGAAAACCCACACAAGCACAGGGGAGAACATGCAAACCCCAAACAGGGACGCCCTCGCCGAACCCGTGACTTGAACGCAGGACGTTCTGCTGCAAGGCAGTGAGTAAACCCCAAGGCCACTATGCCACCCTGATCACGCTCACCTCTTCCATCACTGAGCGCTCTCTACTCTTTAAAAGCTCCTGTTTGTTCCACTGACCTCACAGCGTTTCCTCTACACGCCATTTCCTGTTCTGTTTGTAAGCAGGTGTTAAAATCTGGGTTACGATTTCAATCTGACTGCAAAGCCATGTGGGATTGGACTTTAACAGGTCAGCACAATCTGGTGGCTTTGCACGGACCTGCACACAAATACCATCAATCTGATTTAAGCCTCAGTGCTTTTAGAGCAATCACCCAAAATTGAGAGATTAGTAACTGCAAACACTCCTCCCGCTCTCTCTCACACGTCAAGACAGGAGGCCAAACATCTACGGCCAATTAAGAATTCCTGAAATCCAGCACCATCAATCTCACTTCCTTCCCAGAGGCAGCTATTCAATACACCTTCTGGAGGAAGATGGCACAGAGAGAGAGAGAGAGAGAGAGAGAGAGAGACAGAGAGAGAGAGAGGTCTCAGGATGGAGATGGAGGTGAACAACGTCTGATACATAAAAACTGAGACAGAGGAGAGAGATTATAAAAAGACAGGAAAAAAGGTTTACTCCTCACTGTACGGTTGTGGCATTTCTCTCTTTGCTGCACAGTTTTGGCATTTCTCTCTTCGCTGCACGGTTTTGGCATTTCTCTCTTTGCTGCACAGTTTTGGCATTTCTCTCGTTGCCTGTATGATTTTGCTGTTCCTCACTTTACTGTATGGTTCTCCGTTTCTTCTCTCTTCTCTGTATGTTTTGCCGTTTCTGTCTTCAACATGCGGTTCCATTTCTTTCTCTTTTTTGCAGTGCTCTTCTTTTCCCTCTTCCCCGTACGGTTTGGCGTTTCTCTTTTCGCCCTACAATTTAGCGTGTCTTTCTTCACCGCTTGGTTGAACGTTTCTCTTTTCTCTGTATGATCTGCCATTTCTCTCTTCCTTTAATTAACCACTTAATCATACTAGGGCCGGAGCCTATCTCAGCCGACTCTGGGCGAAGGCGGGATACACCCTGAACAAATAACCAGTCCATCTCAGGACCAACACACACACACACACACACACACACACACACACACAAACCCATTCACAGTCACACCTAGAGGCGATCTGGGACATCCAATTATCCTAAAGTGCATGCATTTGGACTGTGGGAGGAAACAGGAGTACCCGGAGGAAACCCTTTCAAGCACAGACGACAAACTCCACACAGAAACGAGTCTGGAAATCAAGCCCAGGACCTTTCTGATGTGAGGCTGATGTGCAGTTTGGTGTTTCTCTGCACTTTTAAAATGCGGAAATGTCTGCGCTCGCGTGCAAGTGCCTGAAGCAGGGTCACCTTCTCGCCCCCCTTTTTTTTGCACGTGAAAACGTGCTTGCATGTTTCTCAGTGTGTTTACATCTCGGTGCAGACCAACACCACGTGAACCCTCATTTATAAGAGCGCGTGAATTCAGATGATAAATCTGTGATATGCACAAATAAACAAAAGAGAAGAAGAGAGCTGGACATACCTTCACAGACGTAGCCCACGAGCCCCCAGATGAAGTCGCTGCAGTGGTGGCAGAAGGTCGGCTTGGTGAGAGTCACTCTGCGGAAAGAGTGACCGACAGCCGCGTTATACTTGGCAGCCCGGGTAGAGGGCGACTGATGCGGCTTCATCCTCCCGCAGCTGGGGCTCTCTCCGCCGTTCTTCTTCCTCCGGTTGCCGGGGCTCCCTCCGGGGCTTTCTGCCGCTTGTTTTACTCTCCCGGTATTGGGGCTTTCTGTAGGCTTTCCTTGCTTTATTCCACTGTTTTCTGCCATTTACAGGCGTGAAATCCGGGAAAGGAATCGTCCGCGGGTTTAAATTTTCGGCTGTTGTTGTTGTTGTGGCAACCGCTGGACGTCAATCACTGAGTCAGTCAGAATCTCCTTTAGCTGCAGCTAGCTATTCCGGGCCGGCTAGCTCGGTTAAACCGCGCCGAATCATCCTGACAGGATAAAAAAACATGTCCTCAGGGTTCAGAGACAGAGTAAGTGAAAAACACAAACGAGTTCACCGTGACTCTGACTGACTGACTGAGGAGAAACACGACCAACCGCTCATGAAGGCGGAGGAAAGAAGGAAAAAAACTTTAAAATGACACCTTTCCCCCTTTTGTGGAGTAAAAAAGAGACAGAAAACATTAATCCAACAAACTGTTTACCTCACCAAAAAGTAACAGGGGTACAAAATGCGGTTTTCCCGGCGAGGAGCTGCTCCTCCGCCGCCTGTTTACACTTTACCTCAGCGAAGATGAGATTTCAGTGCGCGCGAGCTCGACTCGACTTCCGCCCTCCCTCTACACCACACCACACCACACACATGCGCGCGCACACACAAACACAGCCATGCATCTGCAGACCTTCACACACACACACACACACACCGCTCAGTGCGCGTGGATCGCATTTACTCAGTATATTTGTAGGTATTTTTTTTCACATAATAAAACACTTCCAGTCTGTTATTCATTTCTTTTTTTGTAGCATATCTATCAACAATATTCCACCACAAGCTTCCTGCAAGATCCTCAAATGTCACATCACACTACCTGCTTTTCCAAAGATTTTTACTGATTTTCCTAAAATATATATTCTTCTCACACACACACACCTTTCCAACTGCTGTTCTCTTTCAGACAATCTTATTATACATGTAAAAATAGTAAGAGGAGGACTATGCTTGTTACTTATGGTATTTAGGAGATGGTGTCACAGAGACAGGATGGAATAGGTGAAGATGTATCAGAGGCAATGCTGAAGAGGAAGATAATTGATGAAGAATATAGATGCAGAGGAAGAAGCGATGATGAAGAGGATTCATGATGTCCCAGAGAGGAAGTGATGATGTCTGAGGGTTTTTTTAACCATAAGAGGGGGGGAAATGGCAGAATGATATGTACATAGTGTGTGTGTATGTATACAGGATAAGATGGATATCAATATATTACCAATAATAATCATCATAATTTAGTACAAGTATTGAGTTTTGTTTGTTATGACAGGGTTTGAGCTGTGTGCAATTAAAGTGTCACGTGATCACACTATTACTTATTAAAACACAGTTACCAGACTTAAAAAGGAAGATTTTCCTTTTTGCGTCACAATAAGTAAATTATTATTCATTACAACATCTGGATGCTGACATCATGCAGCTCTTCCGCCATCTAGTGAACGCAGGAGGTTATTACACCGGTCTGCATTTCGGTCTAAGTGTATCGATTTATTTCGTACAGTGGAAAATTAACACTGCTGAACATATTTACAAGCTTATTCACAAATAATCACAAAATGAAATGAATTAAAAAAAAAAAAAAAAAAAAAGAATTACGTTTCAGTTGCCTAAAACGTAGCCAGGACTTTCTAGATATTGTTGAAACATTCGCTTCGAGAATTCCTTATGAATGCTAACAAGTATTTTAACTCAGTCTGAGCAAAAAAAGATTGAAAAATAAATCTTAATATATAAATATAAATATAAAAAGGACATAAATATAAATAAATACATATATATTTATATACTCCAGCATCATTAAGATATATAATGACACTTAAATTGGCTGTCTTAATCACACTTCCACGAGGCTAGCTAAATTAGCATGTAAACATTATTAGCCTGATGAGAAAATGGTGCCTTATTTACTTTAGGAACTCACTTTAAATTCCACAACAACATACACAAACACAACAGCAGAGTCAAATTAATTTTATTATAAAAGTATATCAATAAAAACCCAGTTATAAATACAGGTTCACTGCTTTGGTTTTTTTCCTCACATATAAACAATATATAGCAGTCTGAAGCTGGTATGTGAACAAGATAAATGATATAAAAAAGCTCAAAACAAATGAGGCTGTCCTAAAGAGACCAAAAGGGCAGCTTCAGATGGAGCTTCACATGACTCACTCACTGGATCAATAATAATAATGATAATAATAATAATAAGGTGCAGTTTCATGAATTTGGACACGAATACAAGCTTAAGTATAACATGTTTTGTTTACAGTTGTGTGTTTTGTTATAATAAGATCTTTATACTGATATATTGTCCCATTTTTTAAAACGTGGGGAAAATCCATGGTACGCATTTCTCCGGCTTTACTTTGAATCACAGATCACAAGAAGCATCCTCATCATTACGATCATCATTATTAATACAGTCAGCATCAAATCTATCACAGATGTTTAAACAATTGATAAGTCGAATCCATTTGACTTCTTTCATGAGGATGTACACAATTAGAGCCCCTTAGTATCAGTTTATCGGCTGATTTCAGTGCGGTGACTATTTTATCACGGCACACCAGTTCCACACTTGAAAGGAGGCGTGACCTAAAGTTAGAAGGCGGAGTCACACACAAAGTTGGTTCTGAAATTGTTATACCTTAATTCTCACGACATCGCACATAGCCGGACTACGCAATGATTTAGAGCGAACTTTGCACAATACTATAAAAGGGAGACAGGTAGCGCTGCCGTCTCAGAGCTCAGAGTACTCCTGTATCTGGGTTATTATGTTCTCCTTGTGGGTTTCTTCTGAGTTCTTTGGTTTCCTCCGACATCCCAAAAACAAACAAACAAAAAAACAAGTGGATTAGCAAATTACCCGTGTGAAGAGTGCCCTGTGATAGACCTGTGTCCAATCCAGGGTGTGGGCGGGGCCCAGCGTTCCTGGGACATGCTCTGGATCCGGTGCAACTGGAACCAAGACAAAGTCCACAGTGAAGACGAATGGATCAACGCATATACAACCCTATACACTTTACACACTTGCGATCTTTAAACCTTTAAAATTGCATATTAGACTAATGAGTCCCCCACTCGCCCGCCTGCCCTCTTTTAGACTCAAGGATTTGGTTTGTTTGAATCTGGATGTCGGAAAATACCCATAGACAGCTTATGAAATAAAGGTAATCTTAAAAATAGCAAAAACATAATTTCATTCAGTACTCGTCACTTTTTCTGATTGTAGCACCACAAACACAACAACAACAAACACAACAAACACAGTACCCATTAAACACCTGTGCAATGTGGCACTAGATAAAAAGCTTTGATAAAATGTTATGAGAAATACAGCGAAATAAACGCCGTTACTGCGAAACTGCTCGTAGAAGATTTATTTCATTATTTTTCTTCAGAAAACTAAAGCCTGCTGGTCCAAACCGTAAGCATGAAGGATCAGGTCGGATCAAGATGTAAAACTTAGGGATGAAACTGTCTCCACAGAGTCGGAGCATTTCCTGAGAGAGGATTACACTTTAAAATAGGAGTCGAATATAAACCCTGAATATTTAAATACCTTATGATGTTAATAATAATAATAATAATAATAATAATAATAATAATAATAATACCACTCTCACACAACACCATAGTATAGCTGCATAGTACATTTCTTCTGGAAGATTAAAGAATAAAGCAGGCTTAATATCTGTCAGAAAATAAACAAGGCTTTGTTTCACGGACGCTGTCAATAAAATCAAAACAACAAACAAGAAAAAAAAAAAAAAGAGTAAAAAAATTTACTTAAATAAAAATCTTTTTCATCTGAAATTTTTCACCCAAGTGCGTCTCGCCATCACAACACTCCAAGTGCTGCCGAGCCAATGGTCCTGCGTGTGGCCGTGGCTTGACAGCAGCCAATCGCAGAGGCCAAAAGCGAGTCCTGGATCTGAGCCGCATTGAAGATTGCGAGTTCGTAATTCCAAGGAGAGCTCCGGTCAGGGAGTCAGTCATGGGGAGGCTCAGCTACTGAAAGGACGTTTCCACGCCACTGTCGCACACGCCGCTATCTTCTGACAATTTTAGGCCTTGCAGGACTGGTGAATCGCTGCCGTCTACGAGAAACAGGAAGGAGAAAGAGAGAGAAATGGCAGCAACGATGAATCTATGATTCATTATTTAATAAATAACAACAAAATCATTAATAACAGAAATTTCAGTATTTTGGGCAACTTTTAGAATGATTTGTCCACGTAAAACACAAAAAAACCGAGATCCATCCTTTCATCCATCTATCCAGCCATCGCCACCTATCCAAGATCTGGGCAACACACTCCAGCTGATTCTGGAGGATCCAGAGGCATTCCCAGGCCAGATGGGAGGTATAATACCCCTCTACGAGTTGTGGGTCTCCCCCAGGGGCAGCTGGATGTGCCCGGAAAACTTCTAAAAGGGAGGCGAGTGGGAAGCATCCTAATCAGATGCCCTAACCACCGAAGCTGACTCCTTTCAATGCGGAGGAGCATTCAAAGAGCACAAACCTCCATCAAGCTGAAAAAAAAGGCTGTAATACCACACTTTAAAAATAAAATAAAATATATAATACTAATATCCTGCTGTATCACAATGTTAAAGAATCCTTTAAAAAAATCCGAGACCAGAATTTGATCCAAGATTAAAATCCTCCTTCAAATCCCAGCCACGCTGTAGAAATTTCAAGAAAATCCATACATAACTTTTTTGTATAATCCTTTTAACAAAAAAAAACACTTAAAGTACACTCCGTATGAATCGAAGGACAAACTAAAAAAAGAGAGAAGCTTCTGGAAAATTTGCCAGTCAGATCTATAAGCACAAACACCACACCTCATAGTGAGTCAAAGACTTTTCACTTTCTTAATAAACACAACAATTTCAAAAAAAAAAGAATTGGTGAAAGAATTCCCCTTGTTTTCCTCTCGAGCGCCGTCCCTTCATCAAAACCAGACGTGTCACTCAAATTTCTTGTAGAGAAACAGGATCTCAGTTCTGCTTTAGTATGAAGGGGGGAACCCCTCTTCTTCTTCTGATGTACAACCACATGATTTCATCACACTCACACACGATGACCACACAGAAACTACAGTGCGTATGCCGTCGCTGTCCCTTGGTGAGGGAAACCCCAGACGGGACGCACACCGCGAGCTGATGGGTTTCAACTGAGGTGAAGGCATGACGGCTGAAAACAGGAAGTGGGTGACATCATTCAGGAGTGGCTCGTGTGTGTGTCATTGATATCAGTCGCTTAATGGCGGACGGAATGTGTTTATATAAAACAACAACCCCTACCTGTGGTCAGGTGTCCGTCGTTTGCGTTATCGTTCTCCTCACAAGCGAGGCACTCCTGCAGTATGCAGACAGCGCCGCTGTTCCCGATACTCTTCAGACCTGCTAAGAGCTCACACACCGTCCCACCTGATACCTGCACGACAAATATCGAGGGTGGAGACAGTTAATATTCTGTAAATTACCCTACAGACACATGTACATGATACATGAGAGAGTGTGTGGTGTTTGCACCTCGTAGCTGTCCAGAAGTGTACAGGCTGGCCGCGGGCTGAGACGGAAGGCGTTGATGAGGATGCCCAGCCTGAGTGTGTGTGCCAGACTCTCCCAGCCACTTGAAGACTCCTCCAGACACCGACACAGTGCCTGCTTGGTCTCCGCACTCAGACTCTGCATGTCTCCTACACACACACACACACACACACACACACACACACACACACACACACTGAGCACACCACAGGACTTTGCTAATACACCATCTCTCCAAGGTTGTGATTAATCCTTTTTCCAAGCAGCCCCAAGTTTTCCAAAACGGCCGCCTTTCTAACGTTCCTTGATCACAAGTCATGTGACATGTACATACAAATAACTCGGCTATACTGGGAGTTAACTTTCGCTCCAATATGTTGGACTGGACACGACAAAATTAATAAAAAAAAAATGATGAGGAGACAGAAAAAAGATGAGTACCTTGAGGTGGGATGATGACAGTGCTGGGCTGGTACGGTTTACCTTTCAGGATTTCCCGCACCTGAAGAAGAGGAAAAAAACAAAAACACCACGTTAGCACTCACCTGTGTTTACAAAGAGACAGCAGGACGATCCACCTACTTCACCAAAACACTCGAGTGTCCTATTTATTTATTTTATTTTGCTATACTGTATTAATCCTGCAAGAGAAATTATTGCCTCTGCATTTAATTCTCCAAAATGAGCGCAGACACACACACACACACACACACACACTCAGAGCAGTGGGCTGCCACACATCGGGGCACCCGGAGAGCAGTTGGGGGTTAGGTCACTACAGTCATGAAGGTAGAGAAAGGAAAGGTGCTGCTTACTCCCCCTGCCCTCCGCCACACATTTTACCTGCTGTTTAGGGATTCGAACCAGCGACCTTTAGGTCCCAAACCCCCTTCTCTAATCATTAGGCCACGACTGACCACACTTAGATGTATAATTAAAAGTTATCCCATGAAATCAAGTCGTACATTAACTGTAAAAAAAAAAACAAAACCCTAAACCAACCGACAGCAACAATTTCTTCAGAGAGAAAAAAAAAATTCACAATAACTGTCGAAAATTCTAAATATTCGCTCCTCCCATCAAATACTTTCTTTGCAAATTTTGGGGAAATTTTAAGATTTTACTTCATCTTTCACTGGTACAGGAGATCACGCTGTCTGACAGACTCGGAGTCCAGCAGCCAATCAGAAATTACTGACTGCCGAATGCCTCAGTTGACCAATCAGAATCAAGTATACGAACGATGCTTGTGATAATACACAATTAGAATGGTGAGTAACACCCCCCCCCCCACACCCCGACAGAACAACGTACGGAGAGGGTGATTCCTATAGAACATGATTCCCTAAATTGCACTACTATTCTTTCTTCCTTTCAGGCTTCTGGTGACATTTGTTCAGGCGCTTAACATGGCCCCGCCTACTTCCATGGTGTCTCAGTATCTATAGGGCAAAACAAACAAACAAACAAACAAAGACAACTCTGGGAGTTATGGAACAGTGGGTCAAGTGATTGGTCAATCAAGCTTCAATCTGCCTTTCAGACAGCAGAGGGCGATAAATAGACAGTTAGCACATCTTCCTCTGCCAAAACGTCAAACATGAAGTGAGAGAAGTGAGTAACACGACGTGCCTCCATGTGTGGCACTTGCACTGTGTGTCAGTGTATGTGAGGGGGGTCCAAGGGTGGATTCTCATCACAGGGTGTGGTGATATTTTCAAAATGACTGACCTTTAGAGAAAACATTCATACATCGCCTCTGCCCCGGTGAGCAACACAGGACAAGGTTCAACACCGTCGCCAAAATGCAGTCATTTTAAACCTTGACATTGGCTCCGCCCCCTCTCACTTGCTTAGCCCTGCCACTGTCCTTTCCTTGCATTCCTGTTTTATTGCGTCTTGCTGGGTTTGTCATTCTACATTCATGCCCGTCCAATCATACTCTCAACACACATCCATCCAGTCAACCACGCAAGTATGTATCCAGGAAACTGTTCATCTGGGAGGTAATGGTCATGTGACTGACCTCCGATGAAGCAGCTATGTTCAAAGGGGTTGTCCCGGGGATGTACCCCTCATCCACCTCGTCCACATCGTCCACGTCTTCCCTGCAGCACCCCTCGTCTCTGAAGAACAGCGGCTCGAGATTTTCTTTATAAGGGTGTGCGCCTGGAACAAACCAACAATCAAACAAATCAAAATAAAACCATTAAAAACAACTTATATAAAATAAACAGTAATACTCATGCGCACACACACACACACCTGCGGCGATGAGGAGCGCGCTCAGTTTGAGAGAGCCCCGCCCTGCTGCGATGTGAAGAGGCGTGGAGCCATTATAAGTCACACTGTCGACTTCAGCGTCACCCTGCGCACACACAAACACACACACACACACACACACACACACACACACACCCCTCACATTACCCGACGCTTTCCTAGAAACCAAAGTTTCTACCCCGTTCACTGTGTTAGTTCAGTGACCTCTGATTAATGTACAGTTTATTAACAATGTTGGGTTTTATACCACTAAAGAATTCATTTTTTTCCCACTTAATAAACTAAACTCCAGTCTCTCCTCTACAGTAGAATATCAACCGGATGTGAATCATGATTCATATATTTCTTATTTTTACACACTGTACATTTATTTACTCTATTTTTCATTGAAAATCTTCTCTCTGCTCGGCCCTTGGGTGTGTACATCAACAAAAATAATATCCTAAAACAGTTATTTGCAGGTACGTCTTTAACACTAGCTGTTCATTCCCAACCCTTTAACAGTACACAGAGTTACAGTGCAGAAGTTTGGACGTGTCCTGTTCCCCCTGTAGTCCACCGTGGACTGTGGGGTTTTCATCAGTCGTGAACAGGTTTCCTTTATAGAAGAAAGACTAATTTCCACTAAAGAGGTTTGTTCCCAGGGAGGGAGGGTTTTCTTGGCACTGGTGGTTCTGGCTTTTCGCTCTTGGTACTTAATTTAATTACTTTCCCTACCTTCTTTTTTAATTAACCTACTTAGTTAACTTACTAATTTACTTTACCTAATTATTAAATTAAACTACTTAAATACTTTACTTACTTTTTTCCCTTAAGCTTCTTACTTATAGTTAACCTACTTTACCTACTTAATTACTTTACTAAGTAAGTGCATTTATTTTACTAAGTTACTTTACCTACTTAATTGCTTTACTAAGTATGTTCATTTACTTTACTAAGTACCTTTACCTACTTAAATCACTTTACTCATTTACTTTACTAAGTTACTTTACCTACTCATTTACTTAGTTATTCTACCTACTTAATTACTTTACTTACTTTCTTAACTTACTTAACCTACTTTACCTACTTAATTACTTGACATACCTTACTGAATTAATTTACTTACTAACTTAAGCTACTTACCTACTTTACTAACTTAGATTATCTACTTACTTATTCATTCCATCTGTGAGAGAAGTTATAATATACTGTTGGTTTGTGTGTTTGAAAGCATGATTACACAAAAGTGAAGTGCAGGCTTTCATGAAATTTCTAGCAGAGGCGGGGCTTTGAACAAGGATTCAACTCTTTTGGAAATAATCAGGATCAAATTCTGAATCCAGAATTTAAAAATCAATCAAAAATATAAATATTTTTTACCTATAAATTGAAAAAAGGATTTTTTTGTGGGATTCTTCAACATTCCTCACTTATGTCTGGGTCCTGCTTCTACAAATGTGCGCACATGGACACGTTCAATATACATAAGGAACTGGTAGGCGGAGTCTTGTCTGCTGATGTTTTAAAAATAGAAATATTTTGGCACAAATGTAATTTTAAATCTACACCACGTCCAAACATGTTCTCTCACACACCTCGAGCAGCAGGCATCCGGCAAGTGAGACATTGTCGTGTTCCGTAGCCAAATGAAGCGGAGTGCGACCGCATGTTAGCTCCTGAACCTCCACATTAGCCTTGACCTCCAGCAGAGCCCTCACACTGTTCAGACTGTTTGTAAGGACGGCTATGTGCAGAGGACACAGACCTACACACACAAAAACACAGTGTAATCCGAATACTAGCACACAGTAATTTGTGTGTAAGAAAGAGAAAGTGTGTGTGTGTGTGTGTGTGTGTGTACCTGCAGTGTTGTGCATGTTGCTTAACTTGAGCGCCTCTTGGTGTTTCAGCAGCGCTCGGATCATCTCTCCGTCCTTCTGTTGAGCGGCCAGGTGCAGCACCGTGTTGCCATGACGATCTGTGAGTGTGATGTCACTTCCTGCCTCCAATAATGCCTCAGCTGCTTCCTTCTGCTTGGTCAGTACAGCAAGGTGCAAAGGAGTCTGGGATAAACACAACACACACATACATCACATACATACTGCTGTAGGAATCGGTGTGTGCGTGTGTGTGTGCGCGCTTGTGTGTGTAATACCTGATACAGGTCATTCCTCATGTTCATCACATCCTCTCCGGCAATCGCCGCGATCACCTCTGCTAGGTTCTTCACTGTGTGTGTTTGATTGTGGATCACGCTCAAGTGCAGGCCCCTGCATGTGTGCGCACACACAAAATGGATTTAAGTTTAATGCTGTATGCCGTGCGTGTGTGTGTGTGTGTGTGTGTGTGTGTGAGTGCGTGAGAGAGAGAGAGAGAGAGAGAGAGAGAGAGAGAGAGAGAGAGAGAGAGAGAGAGAGGGAGAGAGAGAGAGGGAGAG
>JAOUQZ010000024.1:9850861-9861855 GCA_028564935.1 Neosilurus hyrtlii
CGCAGCAGCCGGACTGAACCATGCCGCTGCAAGCCAAGAGGTAGCTAAAGGACGAGAGAGAGAGAGAGAGAGAGAGAAAGAGAGATATGGGATACGCACGTATCTCCGTTCTCATCCTGAGCAGCCATCAGAGGGCGCTGTGGAACCAGCAGCCTGCGGACATCACCGCTTATGGCGTAGTCGTACAAAGCCCCGGCCTGTCTCTGTGCTAGCTCGGCTAACCGCTGCTCGAACACAAAGTCTACTGGGAAAAACAAAACATGTCAATCCTCATGTCTTCAATACAATCACTCCAAAGTCTCAGCTGGACTGTGAGAGAGACTTCCTGTCAGAGAACTCGCCTGCAGTTCCCGTCTCGCACTCCTCCAAACCCTCACTCTCGTCACTTCTCTCCTCTGATCGGACGCACACTCCGCCCGTTCCCGGTTCATCATCCACATCGCTGTCGCTTTCTTCATCCGTGTCTTCCACCGGACCATGATTGGCTGTTAAAGATGTCAGAGGGAGGGTCTGAGTTTGCTGCCTGTACTGATGACAACTAACATGTTTCCAAACGTGACTGGGGGCGGGGCTTACATCATTCCACAGGTGTGCATCATGCATCAGTGCGAACAGTAATATTTCACTTACAGCTGATTTACAAACAAAGCGCTCACTTTAATTCATTCATAAAATAATGAGATTTTTAAAAATTTGTTATTTGATCTCTTGTTTATCGAAGTGTGGAACGTTTCTTGTTTGGACTCACAGTGCTTCACGCCGCTCCCTCCTCCTCCCATGGAAGGCGGAAAGCCATAGTTGGAGTTATAGTTGCCATAATAACCCTGGTAATAATGACCTAGACACAAATAAAAACGCATTTCTTTCAAATTACAAACTTCACATCGGGACAGACTGAATCACTTTACACTCCATCAGCATACGCATACCTCCACCTCCCCCACCTCCTGCTCCACCAGCTCCACCGTGGCCACCTCCTGGCGTAGCTCCACCTCCTGGTCCTCTATACATGCCCCCGACTCCGCCCCCAGCTCCACCGTAATCGGGAAAATTGGGCAGTGTTTTCTGTCTCTTCCTTTGCACTTCTTCTTTATCTGTCAAATCAAGCAAACACACAAATATTTTTTAAAAATTACATTCTTAGTCGTATCCAACGCCCGGTCGCATATGGCATCAAACTGGACTCGAACCGGTGACCTCCAAGTTGACAGTCGCACACCTTGTCGATGCACCACTCGGGGGTGTAAGAAAAAGGTTTTTGAGGCAGTAGTCAAGAAGTTAAGAGTCAATCAATTTGATGGATGTAAAGAAAAAAGTGAGAGAATGCTGGCGAATAAGGGATAAAGCAAGACAAGGAAATGGACAGAGAGAGAGAAAGAGAGAGAGAGAGAGAGAGAGAGAGAGAAATCACAGATCGAGGTAGCAAAACTGAACTGAAGAGGAAGTGAGAGATGATGAGAAACAGAAAATGAAAGAGAAAAATAAGAGAAGCAGCAGAGACAGAGAAAGAGAGAGAGAGAGAGAGAGAGAGAGAAACGAACCAGTGACAAAGAAAAAAAAACTATATTTGTGTTTATATTTGATATTTTTCCTCTCCTACTGTAATAAAATAAGTGGGAGAAAATAAAAACAGAAGTAATATCGGAGTTGTACTGATCAGTGTGCATGTGAAGGTGGATGAAAATTAATTTCCACCTGCGGTTTTCATATATTTGAGAGAGGAACGGATGATTGTGGGTGTGTTTTCCATCTCTGATCAGGTACGGGTTTATTTCAGGGGGTTTGCTGTCATTTTTGTACTCTATAATCTGTAAAGTAAAATAGTTCATACAAAGTAAAATAGTAAAAAAGTAAAATAGTTCATTTACAGTTATGACTGGATCAGAGCAGAACAACCATTAAACTAATCACAGTGACTGATCTGACCGTCTGGGGCATGGGTTCAGTAGCTGCCGTGCTCTGCGTGTGAAGGATGATGAGGAGGGGAAACGGGTAATGGGTGTGGAAAGGAAAGGAATGAGTGCTGTTGTACCTATGATCTGTGGGTGATAGGTGAAAGGTTTGGGCTCGCTAGTCTCGTTGTCTGACTTCCTCTTGAGCTGCACGAAGACCGAGATGGGTTTCTGCAGGTTCTGGTCACGGTACTTCGGCGTCTTGAACACGATGGCAAACTAAGTGAGAGAAGATCGAGTTGGTAAGAAGAGTAAGTATCTCAGGGCCAGCTACACAACGCTATTCCAGCCAATCAAAAATCTGTTCATGCATGAGCACAAAAACCCACTGTTTCTCATAACAACATACATTTTTGGGGGTGGAGCTTCTCAAACAAGGCGTGTTTTGCGTAAATATCAATAATCCTTCTATAGAATCCATGACTACAACTTTAAATCCTGTTATGAAAAAGCGAGTCACAAGCTGACGCTGTGATGTAACGGCGCCTGATTGGATGTGGATCAGATCGTGAACTTTTCATCCCAGCTCCAGTCTAGCAGGGGCCGGTCGGGACTCACCTGTCTGTGCACGTCGGTGGGAGAGAAATCCCCAAATGCCTCCCAGGGGATTCCCGACTCGTCATCCTCATAAAAACGAACCTGGATGTCATCTGTAATCAACAACAACAACAACAACAACATCATCATCACATCAGTCCTGAGCATGAGCATCAGGAGGAAGATGACATCACTTCCTCATGTTTGAGAACACACACACACACTAATGTAAATATCCTGCTAATTTACTTCCTCCATGGCTAAAAACATGTGCAGGGTAAGAGATGAGCTGATGGTGCAGCGTCAGGTTTTCTTACAGTTAAAAAAACAGCAAGAAATTCATCCTGGTGAAAACACACTCGGTGCCAAGTGGGACAAAGATGAAGCACGACGCTGGCAGATCAGAATCATCAGATAATTTACTACTTCCTGATAAAATAAAGAGTGAGGCATAAAAAGAGGAAGAGTGAGACACACGTTGGAAGGAATGGAAGAGAAAGAGAGAAAGGAGAGAGAGAGAGAGAGAAATAAGAGGGGGAGAGAGATAGAAAAGGGAGAGAGAGAAATAAAAGGATAGGGAGAAAAGAGAGAAAGAGAGAGGAGGGAGAGAGAGCAAGAGAAAAGAGGGGGAAGAAAACAAGAGAGAAAAAGAAGAAAGGTTTTCGTGAAAGGTTCCATCAGCATATAGAAAGAAGGAGGAAGAGATGGAGAGAATGTGTGATCAGAAAAGAAACGAGCAAGGAAAGGATAAGATAAACCGAGACAGAAAGGGGAAAAGATATGGAGAAAAAGGAGAGAGAGAGAGAGCGAGAGAGAGAGATAGAGAGAGAGAGAGACAGAAAATACAGAAGAGGTAAAGAATGAGAAAGGGAGAAAATAGATGAAAGAGGATATTAGATACACTAAAAACAGAGTGAGAGAGAAATAAAGACAAAGGGAAAAGGAAAACAGACTTACAGAGAAAAAAAGAGAAAGGCATACAAAGAATAGAGAGAGATAGAAAGGAGAGAGAAAGAGGTAAAGGAGGGAAAGAGGGGGAGGAAGAGAGAAAAAAGGAGAAAAAGAAAAATGAAGAGAGAAAGAAAGGTGAGAGAGACAGAGGGAGAGAAGGGAGCGGGAGAGAAAAGAGAGAAAGGGGAAAGAGAAATAGAGAAAGGGGAAGAGAAAGAGAGAAAGGGGAGAGAGACAGAAAAAGGATGGAAAGGAAGAGAGAGAGAGTGCGAAGGGAGGGAGACAGAGAGAAAGGGGAGAGACAGAGACAGAGAAAGAGAGAGAGAAAGGGATGGTTGTGAAAGGTTCCATCAGCATATAAGAAAGAAGGAGGAAGAGATGGAGAGAATGTGTAATCAGTTAAAGAAACAAATGAGGAAAGGTTAAGATAAACTGAACGAAGGAAGGACGGGTCGAACCTGAAAGAAAAAAAAAGCGCAGGATTCCAGACAAAACAAAGAAATAATGAGAGAGTGTGATGTGTAAGTTTCCTTCTGATCTCATTTGCATGTGAGGCGGGGAATTCCCCCTGAGGGAAATCAGATGGACTTCCTCCTCCATGTGGTGAACATCATCATGAAACCTGACCTGTTAGCACAACCTGAGAGCGCCGTGTCTGGAACCTCACCTTTCTGAACTTTGTCACAGAGCAGGTACACCTCCTCTCCGCCCGTCACACACCCGGCGGTGCGGTCCATTCGCACGATCTTCAGGTTCGAGGCGTTCGGGGCTTCTGCAAAACAGCAAGGAGATGACAGGGGCAATGGTTTGAGAGGAAACCGCATTTGGGGCGTGATTTTCATACAGTTTAAATAGCTGGTATGACGCCAGCGTGGTGCCAGATTCTTCTTTATTCTTCTTCAAGGAGCTGCGCTACTCTCACAACACCAGCCTCAGACACCCATCAGTACAGATATCTATTGACAGCGCAATATTAGGTAGTACTTAAATCTACACATCAGCACAAAAAGTTAGCATACAACCGATATTTGTTGATGAATTCGAATCATTAAGAGAGCAATGAACAACCAGGTGTTACTGATGGTACACACATTATTTCAGCAGTACGCAGAACATCTGGAAGTTGTCTCACAAAAATATGCCCGTGCCTGAGATTTGTGAGCATCTGTATCTGTAAGGTCTACTATCAGAAACTTCAATGCACATGTGACAGACGCTATTCCATGTTCATTTTTACCTCTACTAGACTAAGGTCATATTCCGTCAGCCATGTTGGCCTCACTTACGCGTTCACGGCTACCATGGTTGAAACGACATCGAATGGTACTTTTCAACAAGAACAAACCTTCCGTGAACCAAAGCCGCGCCCTTCCGGTTCTATATGGCTCTCCCGTATCCTGTCGGAACTGGGGGTACTCCGAGAGAGTGTGTGTGTGTGTGCTCACTACGAACGGGTTAAATGCAGAGGTCAAAATTTTCCTTGCGGAATTAATACAGTATAAAGTAAAAAAAAATATTTAAGGAAATAAAAAAGTGATGAACCCGTGAAAAACAATGCTGCTTGACCCCTGGAGGGCAAAACCGTTATCTACCACGAAGTAACTCCAGCAACGTGAGACCGAGGCTTTAGGTGTACGCCCATATAATGCTAAGTCGAAAGACCTAACTAACTGTTGCTGCAATCTGTGAAAGAGTTCTCCATTCGACAGTGATCGGGGTTATACACAGACCTCAACACCGTGGGTAATCCTCCCCGACGTGGCTACTATGCCCTCCACGCAAGAAAAACGCCCCTTCTCTCCATAAAGAACACGGTAGCATGACTTCGGTTTGCTAAACTGCCTCTCCAAAGTTCTGGAACTATATCCTCTAGCCTGATAAGAACACGTTGGAGATACTTTCTGACAGTTCTGTTTTGTTTTTTTTTGTCCCTAAATGCAAATGATTTTAAAATAAACTTTTTTTAATGGGAATGTTCGTCATTTCTGTACCTGAATGCCAATTTAGCATCCCTGTGCGTCATTATTACAGTAGACGATCACTGGTGCGTGGCCTCTCGACGGGCACCAATACTTTTTGCCCGCCCACTTTGTCAATAAGACCGAGAGTGAAGTGTGGAAATAGAAAAGTTTCAGTGGGCGGAAGCAATGAAGTTTGGCTTTCAGAAAGAGAGAGCAAAGAGCGAGAGACAGAGAGAGAGAGAGAGAAAGTGAGTGTGTGTGCGAGAGAAAACCAAAGACGTGGTTTCGTTTCTTGGTTCCGACAGACTGAAACTGTTTCATCCAACTCAGGGCACATGGTTCATGTAAATACCAAACTCTGAGCTTCCTCCTTATGTTTAAGACCTTCCCTGTCTTTATTCCTCTTTCCTTATTCCTTCTGTTATCCTAAATCTCCACAATCACACAAACTCTACACTTACAGATACATGTGTTCATCACTTCATGACATCACGCAAGTACTGCAGGAAACAATCTGCAGCAAACGAATAAAGCTGTGCAGTTTTTCTTCCTTTCACTGTCTCAGTCTTTTCAGCGATTAGCTTTCTGAATTTGTGTTTCTGACACAGGAAGTCGACAGCTCAATATGCATGTGGTTGCGGTTAAAGTTGTGAGAACATTGTTGCTAGGCAAGTTTGATGGCAAAAATATGGACGGCTCAAGAGTCTCAGTAGAAGTGACGCTAATGACTTATTCCGTGTCTTTCTTCCCCTCCAGACACTAAGTGCGAACATGAAGCCGCACTGAAGATGAAATAAAAACATCAGGAATGTCAACATTTACCTCAGATATGCAGGTAAAACTTACGAAGAAAATGCTAACATACACTGGAATTGCACTAGAATCAAACGCTAACGAAATACGAGTGGATTCTGATCAATTCAAGAGCATCAACACTTCGGTGTCAGATTTTCCACACGGACACAAGAGACGGGATGATTTAAGAAAATAAATGCAATGAATTTGCGTTGGATCAGTTCCACGTTTCATCATGATTTACAATAACGATGTAATAAATTCCAAGCAATAAAACAAACAGTTCCTGTTTTGAAGCGCACATGTGTGTGGGTGTGTGTTAAAAGCGTGTGTGGGTGTGCCACGGGACTCACTGCTGTCGTAGATGGGCTCAGATATGACGGGTTCGAGTCTGCGAGTAAACCCGCCCTCGCTGTCGGGCAGTAAGGCGGTGAACATGAGCCTTACTACGCTGAGGTCCATGTCCTTGGCCTGGTTTGCGGCAGCATTGCAGATAAGATTCCTCTGCTGATCTGAAAATACAAACATGATGCCCTTTAGGCTCAGTGAGTAGCCTGTGTGCCAGTCACTTCCGGCAAAGGAGGCGTGGTTTCCCTGCTCGTCAGTTCCAGTGAAGAATGTGTGCACCTGTCAGTCCAAGATGCAGGACGTGTAGCCTGGGTGCCTGTCAGCCATAATGAAGGAGGTGTAGCCTGTGTATATGTAAGTTAGATTGAAGGAGGTGTGGCCTGTGTACCTGTAAGTTAGTTTGAAAGAGGTGTGGCCTGTGTACCTGTAAGTTAGATTGAAAGAGGTGTGGCCTGTGTACCTGTAAGTTAGATTGAAGGAGGTGTGGCCTGTGTACCTGTAAGTTAGATTGAAAGAGGTGTGGCCTGTGTACCTGTAAGTTAGATTAAAGGTGGTGTGGCCTGTGTATGTGTAAGTTAGATTGAAAGAGGTGTGGCCTGTGTACCTGTAAATTAGATTGAAGGAGGTGTGGCCTGTGTACCTGTAATTAGATTGAAAGAGGTGTGGCCTGTGTACCTGTAAGTTAGATTGAAGGAGGTGTGGCCTGTGTACCTGTAATTAGATTGAAAGAGGTGTGGCCTGTGTACCTGTAAATTAGATTGAAGGAGATGTGGCCTTTGTACCTGTCATGCTAATTAAAGGAGGTGTGGTCTGTGTCCCCGCCAATTTGAGTGAAGGAGGTGTGGCCATACTGAAGGAGGTGGGTGCCTGTAAGCTACAGTGAAAGACATGTGGCCTGTGTCCCTGTCATTTCCACTAAAGGAGGTGTGGCCTGTGTGTGTCAGTTACACTGAAGGGGGTGTGGCGTGTGTGCCTCTCAGTTACACTGAAGGGGGTGTGGCTTGTGTGCCTGTCAGTTACACTGAAGGGGGTGTGGCTTGTGTGCCTGTCAGTTACACTGAAGGTAGAGTGGCTTGTGTGCCTTCCAGTCTCAGGAAAGAAGGTGTGGTACAGACAATTATTATTTATCATAATATGGAGATGAAGATAAAACTTGACAAAAGTAGCCAGTCATTTAACACACACCCACACACACACCCACCCAACACACACCCATCCAACACACACACACACATACACCCACATACACCAACTAATTACAGGTCCAACCACATTCTTGTACCTGAGATTAAATTGGATCTTATCATTTCCTCATAAAAGGAATTTCAGTACATGATTTCCAGATGATAGTGTGTCCAAACCCCCAAACATACAAATCCATCGTATCAGTGAAATAAAGATTCAGTGTCAGATTCACCAAGCATCTAATGCACTCAATCAAGCTTCAAAGCTATCTCTCTCTCTCACACACACACACACACACACACACAACCTGTGAGCTCTCTGGGAAGGCGTGTCTCTCCTTGAAAAGAGTCGATTTCCGGATGGATGACTACACCGTAGTTGTAACCGAGCCTATAGGCTTCACTCATCCTCTCCTCCAGAGTCTTACTCACATTCTTCTTAGTCACATGTAGGATACCCAGGTTCGGAAAACTGTTACAAAACAAAACAGATTTTTTTCATGCTGTTATGAAACGCTAATTCAAAACCAGCTAGCTCCAGAACACGAGGTTGTTGCGAGAGAGTAGTCGTGGCAGGTACCTGATCGAGGAGTCTTTGGGCTGGAGTTCGACAATGCAAATGCCCTTCTCACATTGTTTTCCCACAAGGCTGTGTGCATGAAGGTGAGGCTGTTTGGTGTTGGTCACCAGCTGGACCACAACTCGTGCTGGACCGTTATAATTACAGATCTGCAGATCAATAAAAAAATTAACACAAAAACAGAAAATGTACAAAATCGCAGTCCACCAATGGCCACCATCCATAAATTAAACAGTCTAGCTGTACAAAGGTAGAGAGGTATCACAAAAAGCTCATGGCTGGTTTATTTATTCATTTATTACTTACTGATGTTATATATTTCACTTGGCTGTTCAAAGTTCATTCATTCACTAAGCCATTTAATCCTATAAAATGTTGCCAGCAGGCTGGACCCTATCTCAGCCAACTCTGGGAGAAGGCAGGGTTCACCCTGAACCGCTAGGCAGCCCAACACATAACCATACACACACACTCACACCTATGGGCAATCTGGAACAGCCAATAAGCCGAACGTGCATGTCTTTTGACAGTGGGAGGAAACCAGAGTACAAAAAGGAAATCCACAAAAGCATGTAGAGATCATGCAAACTACACACAGAAACGCCCTTGCCGAGCCCGGGACTCGCACCCTCGAACTTCTTGCTGTGAGGCGGACAGGCTAACGACTACGCCACCGTGCTGTCCTGCTGTCTAGAAGATTGTGTTTGTGTGTGTGTGTCTTCTTTTCAAGCTGCAAAGGGGGTGTGGGAGGAGGGGTGATAGTTTTCAGCAATTTTTGCTGTATACAAAAACAATTATTCGCCTCAGACTTGATGGATGACATCAATATATAGTTAAAGAGAGGTCGAAAATTAAAAAAAATTTCGGTTCCCTTTAAGGTACAAACCAGATAACCCTTTAATGCATTAGATAACATGCAAGGGGAAAAGGGTTACTAATAATGCATCACTTATTCACTTGTTAGCCTAAAATCCCGTTTTAATTTGAGAGCACAGTGCCTGTTATGTGCGGAAGATAACTTTTAGCTGGTTTAGATACTTCCTTCAGATATAAAGGAGAAAAAAGGGGAAGAAAAAAAGAGGGAGAGAGAAAATCTGCTGTTTCAGGAAAACTGGTGGATGTGATGTGAGCTTTGAAAACATCAAAGAAACGATATATATGGGGATTTCCCAACATGCAGCAGTGTGTTGTGAGACAAACGATGGATTAGCTCATCTGTCCGTTATTACGTCCCCCTCCCATAAACCCCACCGACAACCATTAGAGAAATTATTAATTTTAAAGAATTATTAATAATCGCGTGTTTCTTTACAGACGTCGACGTGAAGGTGAAAACACATGGACGTATTTTGGAGCAAAGCCCTTGACATCGACTTTGACTCAGACTTTGCACTGGTTCCTTTCACATGTGGTTCAGGTGCCACTTTCTCCTGATATGCTTTGACTTAGATTCGATTTGACTTTAGCCCCCAGGAAAAACTCCCCAGCTGTATCAAAGAAAATATCTAACCATATCAAAAGGCTCTGCTTATATGGAGGAGGAGGAGGTTTTCTTTTTTATTTCATATGAAGCACTTGCTCTGAACACAGCATTCATATTGTTCATGTGTATATCGTTGTTTTCCTTGTAAAAAAAAAAAAGAAGGAAAAAAAAAGGTTAAAAAAAATTAAATAAATATACAAAACTAAAAACTCTACAGGTGTTCCCTGTCCATGTGTGCCTCATTCTGCCTCTTTATCATCACAATGACATTTCATTTAAAAAAAAGTCATGATGAGAAAAGCAGCAAGTCTTCCTTGAACACTGACCATCTGTTAATCATAAAGTTCGAGATAATTTGAGTCATTTGTTCACTTTCAAAAAGACTTAAAAAAAGGCATGTGCAGTTACACCCAACATTCAAAATGTCACACCATGAAAACACCTAAAATTCTTAGCCACAAGGTTATTATCCAGTACAAAACACCAAATTCAAGGAAAATCTTAAATGGTACATGTTCAGTGGAGCCTGCAACCCCATAATTCTCTCCATCATATCAGTACGGAGCACAGAAAAGCTTTTCCATTGGCTTTATTCACAGTCTGGAGACTTAATTCCAAAAGTCAGTCAATTAACATTGAAATGGGGTAAGTCACATGCATTCAGACTCGGGCTCCGCACCTGCGGAAATCCCTTTGCTGTGCAGCTGATGAATATGATGTGATGGCTCTAGTTTGAGCCGGGCATATCCGCAGAAAACGTATCCGCTTTCCTTTTTAACAATTAAGACACAAAATACAGTGATTGAAAACACACAACTTTACCCAAAGACGATGAAGTATGAGTTCAGCCATGTGACGAATCACAGATGATTAAAGATGATGAGTAATTTATTGTAATGTTGATCTATGATAAAACATCTCCGGTGCTGAAGTACTGATAATTTACTTAAAACACCAGCTTACTGACTGGAGATGAAAAGGGTTCTGTGGGTAAAAGGTCATGTTATGTAATGTCATGAAATGTCACTCATTTCTGAAGACGTCATCTATTTTTATGGCACATGTGTTAAAAACATTTTACCGCCATGGTCTGTAATTATATATATATATATATATATATATATATGTGTGTGTGTGTGTGTGTGTGTGTGTATGTGTGTGTGTTGGGCTTTTTTGACTCTGGCTGTACGTTTATCAAGCTTT
>JAOUQZ010000024.1:9881504-9898678 GCA_028564935.1 Neosilurus hyrtlii
CACACTACACATACTACAATCACACTACACTCACACACAGCAGTCTACATTACACTCACACTACAATCACACTACACATACTACAATCAAACTACACTCACACACAGCAGTCTACAATCACACTACACTCACTACACACACTACAATCACACACAGCAGTCTACACTACACTCTCTCTCTCTCTCAGGACCCTGCAGGTCTGGGATGTGATCTGAGATCCTTCTGTCCATCAGGATGAAGTCTTCACCGCTAAGCGACTCTGTTGTTGGTTCGTGTTCTCTGTGTTACTGTCCCTGTGTAAAACCTCTGAAATCAGCAGGGTGTGAGAGATAAACACGATTCCTCTCACCTGAAGCTAAAGCTAAAGCTAAAGCGCTCCACTGAGCGAAGGGACACAAGTCGGAAGTTCCATTAAACATGTCAGAGAAAGAACAGCACAACACCGCAAAACATGGTGATCAGGAAAGTTCTGGAACACTTACCTTCACGAATAACCGTCCAAAACACAGAACGAGCATGAAGTTGTGTTTATTTGAGTCCTGAAGTGTTTTTAATGTGGATTTACTGCGTCATGTTAAACCTCTAAACGTGTGTTGATAAGGTCTCTCTCTCTCTCTCTCTCTCTAAATATTACTACACGCCTTTTTGTTAAAAAGAAACACAGAGCGTTTAAGAATAAAAAAGCGACTAAATGTCGATAGATAAGGACGATTTAGTTTCATTGATTAGCGGTTTCTACCACAAGCGATATGTTTGTATAGAAAGTTGACTTCCTTGCTGGAAATTCCCCGTGACGTCGAGCAACACAACCTTTCAGTTCCCTGCCCCCTGGCGGACAGGATCCGCAATTACAAGCACAGTGCATTTACAGTACCACAATGTATATATGGTACTATAATAACCAAATCAGAGCAGAAATAAAATCTATTATTTATTGATTTGTGTCATGTTTCTCATAGTTCTTAAGGTAAGGTCCAGGGAATCCCTGACTGTAGTGTTCATTTGTTTAATTATAGCTCAGTGGTCAAGGTTATTATCAACTCCCAAATGTTATTTGAAATACAATTTCAATTGTTCGAATTTGAATATTAGAAATACATAATTATCATAAGTTGCAAGCATGGAAGACTTCAAAATAAAAAAAAAACAAGATATTAAAATTTAAGTGACCAATTTGTTCATATATTTGTCTTCATAATTTGTAATTAGTGTTTACTTATTAAAGAAAAAAATATCATACACGATTCTCTGGTGCCTTTTTTTAAATTTTATATTTCTTGGCCCAAATAAATAACCAAATAAATGCATAAATAAATAAATGGCCAATCACAGACTGCACTTGATTCACCTGAAAAATTCATTTAAGACTCCAGGTTTTTATAACTTGGCATAGTAATAATGAAATGTCTCCCCCTAGTGGGTATCAGATGAACATTTTGCTCCATGTTAAAAAATGAGGATTTTTTGGGGGGATTTCTTCTTAATTTTTTTTCACTCTGATCCCCTGCACGAATCGCTTCCGAAATTAAATGAGTTTTACCTCATACCACACCCTACTCTAGAAACCCAACGCAAAGTGTCAACAGGGCATTGATGTAAATTAGTTTCTTTCCTCTTGAAGACAGTACTTTTTCTGTTCTGTGACGAGCTCCATATTTTAGGTCTTATTACCTCTGAGAGAGAAAGAGAGAGAGAGAGAGAGAAAGCAAGAAGCTGGTCCATAATTTCTGGCAGATGTTCCATCACATTAAATGGGTTTGAGTCGTGGGCTCGGTGAGGGCGTTTCTGTGTGGAGTTTGCATGTTCTCCCATGATTTCATGGGTTTCCTCCAAGTACTTCGGTTTCCTCCCACAGTCCAAAGACATATATTAGAACAATTGGCTGCTACAAATTGTCCCGAGTGTGAAAGTAAGAGTGATGGTTGCGATGGTCTGGCTGGCTGTTTAGGGTGTACTCCACCTTCGGCCAGTGTTGGCTGAGATAGGGTCCAGGCCTCCCATGAAAGTGGTTCAGCAAATGAACGAAAGAGTAGCAGTTCTCACCAAGGCTGCATCTCAGCATCAAATATCAACCCTGAAGTGTTTTATTCCTTATTCTAACTTCGAGTGTATCCCAGGAGGAAGTGGAAGAGGTGTTGCGCTCCTTTATAATTCTTCATGTCAAAAAATTATGTCATGAGGCCTGTTACATTACAAGCCATCATTTCTATCTTTCTTTTTATATCTTTGTATTTTTGTTTACTCTTTAATCCAAGTCTAAGCATCAATTAATTTTATTCCTCTAAAATGCTTCTGACTTTTCGCAGTCACTACCTACGGAATTATCCGTGATACTCTCTGAGGGCCACACGCTCATCTGTTGAAAAAAACCAAAATATCAGGAACAAAAGTGATGTCATGCTTAAAATGTGTTAATATGCTTTGCATGTGTGAGAGTGCAAGTGATGAGCACATCCTGTGTCATATATCTTGCGGGTGGAGGGTAATTTACACGCTGCCCAACCAAAAAAAAAAAAAAAAAAGTTGCAGTAATATTTTCATGGAGGGCATTTATCCTTGATCACAGCATGTAACCTGCATAGCGGTGTTGCTCCAGTTGGTCCGGTCAAGGCTCAGCCACATTAATGTGGCGATAAAATGAAGTCAGCTGATGATCTGAATGTAGTGAATGAGCAGGTTATCACATCAATGCACTTTCTCTTCCCTGATGGTGCGGATATAAAACGTGGACTCAGATAATGAGCGAGTGGTTCAGGGAGCACGAGGAATCATTTCCACATGTGTATCGACCCACCCAGAGTCCTGACCTTCATCCTATTGAAAGTATTGGGGATGTGCTCGAGAAGACTTTATGGAGGGGTTCAGTTTTTCCCTCATCGGCTCAAGATGTCGGGGAGAGACGAACCCGACACTGGATGGAAATAAAAGTCATGTTGATTAAGTTTGTTGAAACGATGGCTACAAAGGCTAACAGCAATGAACCACTCCATAAAGTCTTAAGGTTCATTTTTCCTGCGACCTTATATTTGTGCCCCAGATAACCAGGAAGTTCCATAACAGCTGGAAAGCTTCAAACCCTCCCATCATCCTAAGGTACAATCTAAATAGGAAACATGCTTCACTTACACTGTACTTAATTTTCACCTGCACTATAAATTCCAGTTGTGGCAAAAAATCCTGTATTCTGGGTGACTATTTCTCGATGAGATTTTGGTCCGAATATTTTTTTCTATTAAAGATTGAATTCTTGCTTCTTCTTTTCTTTTTAAGCAACAAAGTTTATCTACATCTATTCATCTATCGATCAACATTTTCTTTTAAATCTCTGGCAACATGCAAACTGATAAAACTTAATCTTTCAAAATCTGCCACTTTAATGACTGAACCTGATTGGCTGTTATATATTATGATGTAATAACACATCTGTTACACACCCAAGGCTGGTATTGAAATATAAATAGATCAGAATTAAATAAATAAAGTACACTTCTGAATAAAAAGGTTTCTTTCTTCCATAAGAGCAGTTTGCAGAGATGGAAGGAGTCTCGGGTGTCAGCGGTTAAATGTGACTCAAGTTTAAAACAGATGATGTCATTCATTCATTCCTTTCAGGTGCAGATAAAAATATATTGTTGCTACAGGAAAATAATTACCTTCAGCATAGTAACCTCTGAAAAAAATCTTTATATATATATATAATTTTATTTCAAACAGCTCTGGATTCAATTCCGCCTCAAATACGTGTTAAAGCAGAGTTTATAAAAATCCAAGACATGAACGGCTGATACATTTGACCAACTTTATTGAGAAACCAAAATCGAACAGTTAGTTGAGCTATTAGTTTACCGGTCATCCATCGAGAGCTTCGAAATCAGTGCAACAATCGAACAGTGTAGCTGGAAGAGAGATGAACTAATAGCTCCATCTTTGAAAGAAAGAAGGAAAAAAAAAGACAAAAAAAAAAAGACAAGAGTAAAAAAATAAAAAAAAGTTAAAAAGAAAAAAAAAAAAGGGGAAAAAAAACAAACAAACAAACAAACAAAAAAAAAAAACCCACCCAAGTCCTGGGACTCCTCGTATGGGTGGACGCTTTTAACGCGTTTAACACTGGCGGCGTTTTCAGCAGACCACCGAAACGCAGTTAACATGCAGGAAGGTTTCATATTCAGATCGTAACTGTTCGTGTAATCGTATCTGGACTACGGAGACTACTCGTGTTTAACAGACGGGAACCGCTATCGTAAAAGCTGATAAAAACGAGGAAGGCCGACGCAACAGACTGCTCATGATGAACCAGTGTATTTATGGGTTTATGTCTTTATTTCTTCTCAATAGCACCTCCAATGTGTGGCGCAGGTTAATAAAGCGCTCTTTATTTGCTTTCTTTAAATCTGTGGCTGGAGTCCTTGACACATGCTTCAAAATTCAGCCTGGATTTATTATTTTTATTTTTTTTAAATGGGGAATAAAAAGTGCCGTGGTCGCAGCAGATGGGAATTTGAAAAGGGGCACAAAACAAGTGGATGCAAAATAATTTGCTGGGTGTTTGAGAGATAGAGGGAAGTGCCAATTCGCTGAAAGGAACTTAGATTTGGGGGGGAGGAGGAGGGGGGTTTAAGGACAGCCAGTTGTAGAACGTTCTTCCAGCTATAATGCAGATTTGTTGGGGCGATGTTTGTTTGGGTATCACATGGCGTACTTTTGAGTCCATTCCCGAGCTATTCTGTTGTACCTGCACGAGAGAGAGAGAGAGAGAGAGAGAGAGAGAGAGAGAGAGAGAGAGAGAGAGAGAGAGAGATTAGATCTAGTATAGCAGGACGGCTAATGTAATGTTTTTGAATGTCACATGCTGTGCGAGGACACATCCTGCCAAGCCGCACTGCTGCCAACACACACGGCAAGATCACCAAGGTCAATCTGTGCTTACACGACCACACTAGTTCATACTGCAGCCCCCAAACTCCACCCACTCAGCCATTTTTACATTTACAAATCAATCTCTAAAGTGAAGCCAGCGCAAGTCTAGCGCCCCTGGTGGCAGGCCGCAGTTTAACATATAGCTCCGCCTATTCCTATGCGTCTCACGTGCCAACCAATCACATTTCCAGGTCACGTTTCACATGGAAATCGTCTTTCCATTTACAGACTCAAATACCTACAGTGACATCTACACGTTATTTATTCGCTCGAGAAACATTATTCTACTTTAAAAAATTCAGAGGGCGTGGCTACAGTTGGGATTTAACTTGTTGCATTAATATTTTCTTTAAATGTACAATGGAAGAAGTGTTAATAATAATAAAAATAATATAATTTTAATGCTGCATAATTTATATTCAGAGTTACCTACATCCTTGATACTTACTTTTCGTTGTCTGTTTTATATATGCGTGCTATTTCTGGCACTAGTGGGTCGTCTGGGTTCGGATCACATAACAGAGAGCAAATGGACAAGAGAACTGCAACAGGGGAGAAAAACAACAACACGTCAGTCCTCCACACATAACAGACCGAGTAAATTAATAACTCTACAAGCACGCTAACATAGAAGACGCACTTTCCTCACCTTTAGAAATAGTTAATGCTGGAGACCACTGTGATCTGAGAATATCCAAACAGATGCTGCCATTACTGTTAATATTCGGGTGATAAATTCTTGTGGTGAACGCAACCTGCCGGGACAACATGAAGGGGAGATCACGTGACCTTTCATACAGGCAAAAATATACAAAAAAGCCTGTCTGTCTACAAGGAAGATATAAACAAATGCTAATGGACTTTTCAGTGTTTGATTATTATATTTATTGATCATAAAATAATTTTATTGGTATAGAAGTGAATGTAAATAATATCCTCTCCTTATTTTTTGACTCTACCCTCATTCCGAGCCCCACGTAACCTTCCCTGGGTGTCACTGTATGTAAATGCATCAGGAACGCGCTCTGCACTTCACCGGTGATCAACGATTTTTAACGAAAATCAAGAAAAACAGCCTCCATTTGCTTTATTCAAACTTCATCACACAGCTTTAAGGAACGCCATCAGCTTTAACATTTGATTTTATTTTTTTTTTTATACTTTTCCAGGTGCACTGCTATTTTCATTTCTAGACCTCTTTAGTTTTAGTTATCATTTAATTTTAGTTTTACTCGAGCACACATTACTGCCACCTTCTGGAATGAGTATGATACGGTCTCCTTGTGTTCAAGGCGATCTCGCAACCGCGGGACAAGTCGAGGGGGAAACGAAAGGCAAACGAAGCTGATAGTTTTGGTTCTTGGACTTAACATAGTTCAGCGGGTGTCTCAAAAAAAAAGTCTGTTGGGATTACACAGCTGAGTCTACTGGCTCACCAGGGCGGAGCTTATCCAGGTTTCTGCAGCGTGATGCATCATTAAATTTCAGCTACTTTATGGATGGGACGCTAGTCCATCGCAGGTTACCTTCCCAGTATTTTATTTTTTTTTTTACTGGTACCCAGTTTATACTGCTGGGTGGACAGAGGAACACTTGTGGTGAAGACCTTTGCCCAGGAGATCCGAATTTACGACCTCTCGATCATGTGCCTCGGCACCACATCTGGATTATGAGTCCAGCACCCTCGCCACTTTCAGTTTTAGTTCTTGGACCAAACTCACTTCGACAGGTGCATTCTGGGTGTCTCCAAAGTTTTCGAGTTTTTTGATGAGCGCGACGATCTTCTCTGAGACTTAAGGTTGAATTTGGAAGACGAGCAATGACATCATCAACCAAACGACGTTCTAAAATCTCTTTTCTTCCATTTTATAAACTTTGACCACTACTGGGCGCTATATATCCCTGCACACCTGGTTTCACCCAGTCACAATATCGGCGTGAAGACGGTGTCTGCTGAAGTCCACTTGCGTTTTTTCGTGAACTTGCGTTTATTTTAACCTGGATTTACTCGTGTTCACGATTTGAGATGTAACTCTTACAGAACCTTCTCACAGACGCTTGTAACGTGATCTCAGATCCAGATAAAAGCTTCTTCATATTGTTAGCATTATTAAAGGAGATATTTTCCCTACGGTCATTTCTCACTGCATTCTTTAAAAAAAAGAAAAGTGGGTGTGTGACATCAGTCATGACTCGCCGGGTTTTCATGTGAACGCGGTGTGTGTGTGTGTGTGTCTGGAGTCATCGCTGTTTCCATCAAAGGTTTATAAAGACTGGGGTTTGAAATGTAAATAACACGAGAGGAAAAAAAGACATGGAGGCTCATCCCAGCAGATAACCTTCTGCACGCAGGCGACGTACCTTTGGCGGTTTGAATGGGTAATCTGTAGGAAAATGAATGGTCAGGAAAAACACACCACCCTGGTATGGACTGTCGTTCTGTCAAACACAAACACACACACACACAATAGTACTCATACACAGATGTAAATAGTAAAGAGTTTGCATTAAAGGCAGAGGAGGAGGATTTGCATACTTACAGGTCCCATAATTGTGGCTTGCCAATGAAACACTGTCAACACACACACACACACACACACTTTATTAGTACCAACATGATGGAAATATCAAGCTTTGCGCCTCCATATTTGGAATTAAAACATAAAGACATTCGTTTCGGATGTTTGTCAGCTATGGCACAGCTGCAGTATTTAGGATGTTAGGAGGGACGACCCAGAGTGGCCGAACCGGGACAGAACCCGATGGTGCTTTTATGTAACAGTGACGTAGTGGTCACCTTCAGTAGACCTAAAATAAAAGGAAGTGGAACTCACAGTCATCACCCACGGGCCCTGCGGAACACTGTGCTGGAGGATCCCGACCCAGATCGGTCAGCTCCTACATACACGCAGGGAGAGGGAGAGAGAGAGAGCGAGAGAGAGAGAGAGAAAGAGAGAGAGAGGCGGGGGGGGGGGGGGAGCGGGAGAGAGAGAGAGAGAGAGAAATTAGCTGCAGTGATAAGACAGACGGGATGAAACACTTGCAGTCAATGCTGCAGGAAACTCATCACCACCTTCTGACCAATCAGAACTGAGACTCTGACTAAAAATATTCAGTAAGAACAGGGTCCTTAAACATCACATCATTGTTTTTCCAAACAAAGCATTTCAACAGTAGACTTCACACGTCGGTCCTTACAGTCGTGACGCCAGACTGCCGAGCGCTGCGCTACGTGTTAAGATTTATTTACGTGTGAAGCGCCACTGTACAACCCATGCAGCATGTATCTGAACTAGTGGATGCGTTTTGAGATTCCCAGAAGCCACCGCAACCGTTTCTGAGAAAGCGCGCACGAGGTGACGAGACCCTGCGCTGTGTTACGCGTGAAAAAAAACACCGGGCAGGAAGAGGATGAGACTGTGGTGTGGTTGACAGGCTTTAAACACAAAACAAAACAAAAATTCCCTCTGAAAAAGAAGAAGGTGGCGAAGATGAAATCGTATCAAGGCGTCAACAAGAGTGGGAGGGAGAACGTGTTAATAAGACCAAGACGATTACGTGTTCCTGTAACAGAAAGGCGAGACTATCATCAAAGAGTAATACGAATTTGAGGGGGAGGGGCTTCCATGGTGTTGATTAGGACATAACATTAGTTGCTTTAATTTTTTTTTACCTAAATGTGTAGCAATTGGTGAAATAACAGCACGAGGGCGTTGTCGTCTTCCAGACTATCAGGTGATCAACTACTGTATAGCGAGAGATTTTCTTTTTTTCTCTCCCCAAATGCATAACATTCCACAGACTGACCCTGAAACAGCTCAGGAATATAGGACAGCGCCGACAGAGACGGCTATTTTTAAGCATGCGTATTTTGGAAGGGGTTCGGGGAGGAGAAAAACGGCACAGTCGGCACTTGACAAGGCAAAAAAAAATAAATAAAAAAAACAACAACAACGAAACAAAACACATCTGTGCCTTCCCAGACGGCTACAATTATAAAAATCAACTTTGCAAAAGAACATTTCAGCCAAATAACGTCCATCATGGATGACGTGATGGGGATGAATTCCACACGGAACCAGGAGGTCCAGAACCAGAAATTCTGTTCCAAGAGGAGATTCTGAATTTCCGTGCTGTTCGGGTTTCTCCTCATTATACTCTGTCACGCCTTGATGGTTCACTGAAATGTTCTCATCTTGTTGGTCCACAGAAACAGGGAGGGTCAATCGAAGTCATCCAGGAGCGAGAGTAAGCAGACGATGCAGAAACGCGCCCACTGCTACGCTAGCTCAAGCGCCAAGTAAACAATATCCTTTAATATCTGTGTTCTGAGGGTCTGACTATGTCCTAAAGAGGAAATGGCTTCCAAGACGGATGAACAATGAAAGCACTCAGTGGCACAAAAATAAATTCACTGACATTCCTGTCATGAGCTCCAAAAAGCAGATTATAAAACCAATATCATGACAGAACGCACCACTTAATCACAATAACACACGACTGGAGTCCAGGCTGGAGTGTGTTACTGCCAACAACCATATCGGACACTTTATTAAGGCACAACACATGGCGTATATTGATGGTTTAAGAGTACAAGTTCACTTTACGATATGGCTGAGGGACATCTACATCTTGTTGAATCATCAGCGCACTGCCCACCAATCAGAACGCAGCTTTATGGCTGGGCAATACGACCTCATAATTTAGCAATATTTTCTGACAATATTTACTTTGCAAGGAAAGAACGGTCCAGATAATAAACAAAATGGCGGCACATGCAAACTGTTTAAGATTACAGATGCCAGGAGGCGCTCAAGTGCACACCTGTGGTTGGTTCAGTGATGTTTAATTAATATTATAGTGATATTTGCACTCAATCACGATAGGTTATTCAGTTAGCGAATGACAGAAATGTCATAATTTAGAGATATCACCCAGTTTCTCATTTAACAGAAGCTCTTGCAACCAGAACTCCTTTCATAGACAGTAATTATCTCATCATAAAGAGAGGAAAAGTGTCACCACAGCAGTGATTGGTTGTTTTTTGTTGTTGTTGATTAAATCAATAAAAACAGGCCAGTTATGTGAAGCAGCCGTTGCACAGGTTCCCATGTATGAACTGTTGCTATAGAAACAATAATTCATGAGTTAATATCCATCATTCAGGTCACAGTCATTGTCACGTTGTACACAGTGCTTTGTGTCATTGGATATAACGTTGGAAGTAAACTTGCATTCAGACTGAGTTATGACACATTTTTTGTGCAAAGGGGAGTCCAAATGTGAAAGGAAAAAGTAGAGAGGTGGGACAGAGTTGCCTGTCTATCCCAGTACTAACACAGAGACTGTAGGAGGAAACCAGTGGACTTAGAGGAAACTGTATTGTATATGTAAACCAGTACCACGTTTAACTAAAATAGACTTTCTTGTTCAGGGCTTTTTTAGGAAGGCACTGTTACTTTAGACTATGTTTGAAACTTCTTTTTAAACGTGTAAAGTGACAGGGAGGCTGATAAAACAATTCAAGAATACAAGTCAAAACCTAACAATCAAACATCCAGCTTTTTATAAGACACTGATTAAATTAACTGACTTTTTAGTGGTGTGTTAACTATATTTTCATTTGGGATTAATTAACCTTTGTGAAAACTTTTTATATTTTAAAATGTAATCTCAGGTAAGTTTTTTCTTTTGTTTACTTTTACATTAAATTTGGTCATTTCTGCATATAAAATAATAAAGTGTTTATAAAAGGATTAAAAAAAACAATTAAGAATGATTGGTATGGATAAACATAACAAACCTTGCCTTAAAAAAAAAAAAGAAAAAAAGAAAAAAGCTTACTTAACAAGTTCCCTTCCAAATATCTGAAATTTAATTCATACGATACATAAACACTTCCAGATTGTAAAAGAAAATACAAAAAAACCCACATATTCAGTGTTCTGAATAACCACAATAATAAATTATTATCTTTACTACAATTATTAATTTATTCGATTATATTCAAAAACAAAACAATGCCTAAAATAATTAATATATCCGACTTAAAATCACATTTTTAAAACTAGCATACACCCAGTAAATACAATACACATGTAAACAATTGTTTTGATATTGCTCTGAAAAGCAGCTAATAAAACTTAGCTAAGAATAAAACAGTTCAATATGAAAACTGCTAATAAGTAACAGCAAAATATTATTAGATTCTGGCTTAGTTTAAACCTCCACTGTATTGGAATTATGCTAAATTATATGTTGTATAACATCAAGATAGTCTGAATCGAACTGACAGCTAGCATGCTAGCTTTTTCACGCCAGGCTAGTCAGGTTGAGCTAAAAAGCTAAACCGAGTAAGTGAAGTAGGTTTGTTAGCTCGCTAACGGAGACAACGTCACCAATCATGTAATCATAATTTACATTCACTTAAAAAACAATAAAAACATAGTTTTACCTTGTGAATTCGTTTCAGCGCCATTCTGTTTCTGTTGGTGGGGGAAAAAAAGATATTTAGCCGGTTAGCTAAACGCAGTGCCTATGCTAGCTTAGCTTAGCGCTCGCTACTAGCCCAGCAATGCGGAGGCGAGTATGCTAAAGCTAAGCTAATCGATGAACTCTATTGTAGAGGCCAAACACACGAAACTTTCTAATTGGTGTTGAATCCGACGAACCAAAATATTGCACTTTTACAAACTGTACTCTTAATTAAATGGATTAAACCGTCAAGGAGGCTGGAAAACATTTAATCCTAAAAATATCCCTCCCGCCGTATGTATGTGGGTACCCTCTCTACGCTGTCTTTCCACAAAATGTCTTCTTCTCTTAACGAAACCAGAAGCGTTGTTTTTTGTTCCCAATCAAATTCCGACACATTGCGAATACTGTCATTGGATTAGAAAGACTCCCGCATGCTGCACAAACCTGACCAATCAGAGGGCGGCTTGTTGGCATAAACGTCCGACAGGAGGCGGGACTATGTTGGAATACGGGTGGGATAAAAAACAATGTGAACTATACACACCCAAGCAACAGGGTCCCAAACAGCGCCTACCTGCTGCTCACTGCTGCAAGATCAGCCGCATAAGTTTGAAGGAGAAACAAAGAAATAATTAAATAAAAAACAAAACAAAACGGGTTTTGTGACCTTTGAGGTCATATAAACAAATTTTTTTTCGTGTTTTGTGTAATTTCACCGACATTCATGAGCTACAAAATACCCTAAATTCATGTCCTTTTGGGAAAACAAAATTATATTAAATTTAATTAATTAATTGATTGATTGATTGATTGATTGATTGATTGATTGATTGATTAATAATACACCAATAGTGTAAACACATTTGAACATGCTCAGGTTAAATATGCATGATTACAATAATAATATGTCGGGAATAAACCACTTATTGTTGTGGTATTTAGGAAAAAAATCGCTTCCACACTGGAGACTCCTTCCAAAAAATGTTACTTAAAGCTTAATCATATCAGTGATTATACATGTACTGCATGTGTTCCTCAATCCATCCCTTTTCTTCTGCTTATCTCTTATCTTAATTATTCTGCAGGTCAAGGAGGCAAAAGGTTTAGGAGGTCCCTATCCCCAGCGACACCCTCTAACTGGGGTGGCCAGACTGGATAAATAATCCCTCCATTGAGTTCTGGGTTTGCCCTGGGGCTTTCTATCATTTGGATGTGCCCAGAACACCTCTAAATGGAGGCGCCCAGGAGGCATTCTAATCCGATGCCCAAACCACCCCAACTGACTTCTTTTGAAGCGGAGGAGAAGCATCCCTACCCCGAGTCCCCCCCAGTGGATGTCTGAGCTCCTCACCCTATCCCTAAGGCTGAGCCCAGACACTTATTTTGGCTGCATGTATCCCCGATCTCATAGTTTGAGTCACTACCCAAATCTCATGACCATAGGTGAGGGTTGGAACGTAGATGGACCGGTCAATCGAAAGCTTTGCTTTTGGTCCCTCTGACACAGCACCCCACAACACCTTCACTTGAGGCAAAGACTCATACCATTGGAAGTAGCAAGCCACCTTTTTAAAATTGTTTTAAATATTTTGTTTTTAATATGTAAAATAGAGGGATGACGGCTCAGATTTCAGTTTCCTTTTTGTATCATCCAATAGGGTGGCTTGGGTTGGATCATACTTGATATTTAAGGCTGCAACTGCACCTGCTGCAACTGCACCTGCTTCAACGAACATTGATTTCAGAGGATAAAGGAAACAAACCGCAGATAGTATGTCTCTGCATATTTTTCTCCTAGCTGCTGTGTTTATCACTGGTAAGCCATTACAACAGCTGCTTTGGTGTTGCCTTTATTGCTTTTACATTTCTCAGGTTGAGAGAATAACAATTAAAGTAGAGAGGTGGGTCAGAGCTGCCTGTCTATCACAGTACTAACACAGAGACTGTGGGAGGAAACCAGGGGTCTTGGAGGAAACTGTATTGTCTGTAAAACAATGGCATATTTAATTAAAATAATATTTGTGTTTCTTGTTGACAGCTTTTTTTAGGAGGGTGCTGTTACTTTAAACCATGTTTAAAACTTCTTTTTAGAAAAAAACGTAAAGCGTAAAGTGACAGGGAGGCTGTTATAACAACTCAAGCCTACATGATGATTTTTCAGTTTGAACAATTAAGAATAAAATGTATTTTTCTCAATTGTGCAATCTAAAAAAGTTCCTGTTTTATGTTAAATGTGATAAAAACTTCTTTTACTTACTTTCAGGTCTGTGTGAGGGAACCAAAAGTGAAAGTTACATCTCTGGCATTAATGAATTTCAAGGTAAGCATCACCAGCAGTACTATTAGTTCTGGATGAAATCAGTAGTATTCTAGGATTGGGTGGGGCTTTCAAAGAAATGTTACCAATAACAAGAGGAAGGTATCTGAAAAATAAGTTTCGTTATGTTTCAGTTAGCAGTAATGAAAAAATATTTAATAACATCAAAATAAGGTGAAGTGAAAGTGATTCAGTGAATCATCATTAAAGTGAAACTTAACGGCTGACACTTGTGACAACCCGGTTGTTTATAAAGAAAGTTTTTTCTGCCTTTTTTTTACTTTTATTTTTTTAAATCAAAGCAGTGCAGTTTTTAGATTCCTTGGACCAGATTGATCTTTCTTGTTAAAAAGCAGTTTCATTCATTTTTATTCATCAAAGCTTTCTACATAAATTCATGTTTACTTCTAGAAAAAGTATATATAGTAAAAATGGTTAATGACCGTCAGTAACATCGCTGATTATCAGTAACACCGCTGACTATCAGTAACACTGCTGACTATCAGTAACACCACACACTATCACTAACACCGCTGACTGTCAGTAACACCACTGACTATCAGTAACACCTCTGACTCTCAGTAACATCGCTGACTATCAGTAACACTGCTGACTATCAGTAACACCACACACTATCACTAACACCACTGACTCTCAGTAACACCGCTGACTGTCAGTAACACCACTGACTATCAGTAACACCGCTGACTCTCAGTAACACCACACACTATTACTAACACCACTGACTGTCAGTTATTCCACAGACTCTCAGTAACACCACTGATTATCAATAACAAAACTGACTCTCAGTAACACCGCTGACTGTCAGTAACACCACAGACTATCAGTAACACCGCTGACTCAGTAACACCACACACTATTACTAACACCACTGACTGTCAGTTATTTCACAGACTATCAGTAACACCACAAACTATCATTAACACCGCTGACTCTCAGTAACACTGCTGACTGTCAGTAACACCCCACACTATCACTAACACCACTGACTGTCAGTAATACCACAGACTATCAGTAACACCACTGACTGTCAGTAACACTGCTGACTATCAGTAACACCGCTGACTCTCAGTAACACCGCTGACTCTCAGAAACACTGCTAACTGTCAGTACCACCACACACTATCACTAACACCACTGACTGTCAGTAATACCACAGACTATCAGTAACACCGCTGACTCTCAGTAACACCACTGACTATCAGTAACACTGCTGACTATCAGTAACACCACACACTATCACTAACACCACTGACTGTCAGTAACACCACTGACTATCAGTAACACTGCTGACACTCAGTAACACTGCTGACTGTCAGTTACACCACTGACTGTCAGTAACACCACTGACTGTCAATAACACAGCTGACTCTCAGTAACACCGCTGACTATCAGTAACACCACTGACTGTCAGTAACACCACTGACTGTCAATAACACAGCTGACTCTCAGTAACACCACTGACTGTCAATAACACAGCTGACTCTCAGTAACATTGCTGACTGTCAGTAACACCACAGACTATCAGTAACACCGCTGTCAGTAACACTGCAGACTATCATAAGTGTAACATCAAACAATGATGTCTAACCACTCACAGCTTTGTAAGCTTTGTATGAATTTGAAAGACTGCATACAATTTTAATTTCATGTTTTATATTGGTTCTCATTACTACAGTTGCTGTAAGACAGCATTTTTATTTAAATAATACATTATTCTTTTTAGAATGTTTGAAGACAGAACCACTGACCATGAACTGCTTGGACGAAGGTATTATATCTCACTTCAGTGTACAGTATTGTAAATATTAAATACTACAAATGTTTCGAGATAACAGAAGGTACAATAATCATGAAATCGAAATCATATGATTTGGAGAAATGCCACCAAAACCATTTTTGTCTGCTTTGTGTTTTAGCATGTGTTTTGGGGGAGTGCATCAAGCTGGCATATGATTCCCTTTATGAAAACTCAAGTAAGCTGTTAGCTTTTGGCTACACAACTTTTAATACGACATTATTTTCATGTCTTGTGATGATGGTCACATTTGCAGCTAACAGCTAAAAACTGACAATGTTAAAATACTAAATGTAGGTTTCTAATGGTTGATCTTGTGACTCATAAATCTAGGTTGTGAGGTAATGTGTGTGTGTGTGTGTGTGTGTGTGTGTGTGTGTGTGTGTGTGTGTGTGTGTGCTTTACCCTGAAAGCATATTTGTTAGCATTAACATTCAACTAGCTAAACTATCACTGATGTAAACAGAAAACCGGCTAGCCAAACTGGTAGTACTGGGAAAATTCCAAGTCACATTTATTTATTCATCTTGTATTTATGCATATTTGCTAACATATTACTTCCTGTTTAATGCCACAAGTCATGTCATATGAAAATTTCCCATGACATGATTACCTAACAGTGTTTTGACATATTGTTGATTTCTCTGTTAGGTAAAAAAAGTATTAACTTCCAACCCTCTCGGTTTTAGAGACAAGAAGTGGGTAGTTTGAAAGAAATATAAATGTACAATAAAACAACAGTTGTAGAGTGTATTTCTGTAAATAGTAGTTCAAGGGTTAGCATGTTTTTTTGTTTGTTTGTTTACTATGCTAATTTGTAAATTAGTATGTTTCTATTAATGCTAATTCATTTGCTAGCATGTGTCCTCATGATGAGTTAATCAGATAGTCTTTTTTCTCCATAGAAAGTTTGTGGGTCACCCTGTGTGTACACTGGTGCACGATTCAAAAAAGCACGTCGCTCCACGATTTATGAGCACGCTTGGAGCTTGATTTAGGTATAAAAAGAAGGTAGGGTGTATCCAAGAAATGAAACTTGAAGGAATTGTGTTGCCAAGTTCATCAAGATCCTCTACAATAGTGCATCAGAGTCTGTTACGCTCTGTTAAGGGCTCTTAAGCTATCACGATCAGTACAATCATCACAAATCCACCAAGTTCCCTCAAGATCATCACGATTCGATCCCACAACCCTTTCACGCTTCTCATGATTCTCTCAAATCGTGGAAATTGTGGACATCGTGCCCCGATGTAAACCCAGAGGTACCTTGTTCACTCCCGGTTGGACAGGCTACAATTAAGGCTATAAAAATCTAGCATTACTATTTATACGATCTTAATTTTAGAGGAAAGAAGCTACTTATCTCTAAATATACAAAATGAGCTCAAAAGCTCAGATAATTTTGGTTTAAATCACTGCAGATATGAATGTATTATTTTATCGTTTTCTTCTGTTTTTCATTCCAGGTTACAGTCTGAACAAGAATCGTGATCTTCCTCGTAAGTTCAAGATTCATAAAGATTTTATTACGTAATCATATATATATATATATATATATATATATATACTGTGATGGCCTGGCGAGCTGTCCAGGGTGTACCCCGCCCTCGCCCAGAGTCGGCTGAGATGGGCGCCAGTCTCCCC
>JAOUQZ010000024.1:9911653-9930867 GCA_028564935.1 Neosilurus hyrtlii
ACACACACACACACACACACACACACACACACACACACACACACACACACACACACACACACACACAGCACAAAGACAGAAAACCTGTCAAATTATTTCTAGTCTTGTTTATTCCCTGATATCCTTCCTTTTTTTAGATGAACAATGATGAAAGCCAAAACTGATCTCCTCTTCTCTTCTCTTCTCTTCTCTTCTCTTTTTTTCTCTTTTTTGTACAGTGGTGTCGGTTTGGCCAGAGCTCACTACGAGAAGCAGCCTCCTTCCAATCTGCGCAAATCCAACTTCTTCCACTTCGTGTTGGCGTTGTACGACCGGCAGGGGCAGCCAGTGGAAATCGAGAGGACGTCCTACGTGGACTTTGTGGAGAAAGACAAAGTGAGTGGTCGTTTAGTGAAGTAGATTAAAAACATTTGAAGAGGATAATAAATTAAATTAGATACCTATTAGGATTATTACACTTCTGTTACATTAGAGGGTTAGTTACATAGTTATTACTGTGTAATAACACAAATTCAACACATTGCATTTAAATATGTATTAATAATATTCATAGATTAAGACTTCTATGTAAATAAATACAAGCATTTGTATAAGAATGATTTCTTGTGACTCCTTTGTAAATATGTTATGCCAGTGTTAGATGTTGAAATACCCAAGTCTGCCTGTAGGGGGCAGTGAAGAGACCAGACTCAGAAACACACACATGCAAAGAAATGAAAGCAAATAGCTGTCTTATTTGTTATTTATTATTTTTATTTGTTTATCGAAAATCTTTAAATCAACCATTATATTACTGATCTTGTTTCTGTGAGTGTGTGCGTGTGTGTGCGCGCACAAGAGTCCCGCCTTCCGTCAGTGACCGAATGATTAACTGTCGCCTCCTTGCTCTCTGCTCCTGCCAACCTCACAGTGTGTGTGTTGTGTGTGTCAGGAGGTAGTACTGCTAGGCCTGCTGTGTGCGTGCGTATGTGTTTGTGTCTGAGCGTGCGTGTGTTGTTATCGGTAAAAAAGGTTACAGAGAACAGCTCCGCCCCCAGCTTGGGGCGGGATGGCGTCCAGCTGGCACGGTCACTTGTCCGTCCTCGCTGTCTGTTCACCTCTGCCTCGACCCCTGATACGCCCCCAACACACACACACACACACACACACACACACACACACACACACACCTCCTTTCCTGTTCAGTCTGGGACTCTGCCAAGACATCACCACCAATCTTGGCAATGAGAGAGAGACAGAGTAAATGAAAGGAAGCAGCACAATGTCACATTTTTAAATCATATCGACCAAAATTATACTCAGGAAGTGAATCGACTCTGGATTCCTATAAAGATTGGCATCTAATATTCAGATATTAGATATTTTTTTCACCCCTGCCGTAAATGTATCATGTATAATGTTTTTATACCTGTATCAGGTGGTTTTAGATATATACATGGTCAGAGTTCACCGTAAGGTAGCTGGGTCTCTGTAGCCAACGTTGTGTTTATGGACAGTCAGAAGAAAACCCAATACAGACAGTTATGAGCTCTGAGACTCCCAGATTCTAATTCGGGATGTTTCATTGATAATAAAGTGGTTAAACAGAAAGCAGTAATTAAAACTGTCCCGGATATCACGCTGGATAAAAAAAATAAACAAACAAACAACACTTTAATTTCTCCAGGTGACCCTTAACCAGCAAGTTTATAAACAAAGAAATAAATAAATAAAAACAAGAGGTTGTGTGTTGTTTCTGTCCATTATTAAGTTGAATTTGTATTCAGTTTGGAAGATTTATTGGGATTCAGAGGAGGAACCCATGTGAGCATCAGGACTAAAATGATTTAAATCTGTTCCTCCAGGCTCCAGCAATTTGGTGTGTGTGTGTGTGTGTGTGTGTGTGTGTGTGTGTGTGTGCAGTATTTGGGTTTGTCACTGACTCTTCATCCTCTGACTTCTTTTTGTTTATTCAATTATTTTCTTGTTTTAGGAATATAACGGTGAAAAGACCAACAATGGCATCCACTATAGGCTGCAGCTTCTCTACAGTAACGGTAAGAAACCAACAAATGGGTCTGAACCAAGAGATCTGTTCCAAAAATGCACTAATAAAATCTATCTATCCATCCATCTATCTATCTATCTATCTATCTATCTATCTATCTATCTATCTATCTATCTATCTATCTATGATAGATATATTTATCTATCTATATTTATTTATTTATTTATTTGTTTACTTACTTATTTTTTTAGTTTGTTGAACATTTTATGTTTAACAATTTTTTTCTTTTCTTCTTTCTTTCTTTCTTTTTTTTTTTGGAATGTAAACTCTATTCCTGGGTTTACACTGGGGCATGATCTCCGCGATTTGAGAGAATCGTGAGGAGCGTGGAGGGCTGTGCGTTCAAATCGTGATGATCTTGAGGGAACTTGGTGGATTTGTGAGGATCACACCGATTGCAGCAAAATTTTTGACAGTCATAAATTTTACCACAATTATTATGATGCATTATTATTTCAGGCCAATCGTGATAGAACGTTGGAATCATAGTAGAGCCCAGTAGACCTTAACAGGGCGTAACAAATCTTGATGTAGGGGATCTTGATGAACTTGGAAACACAATTCCATCAGGTTCCATTGCTTGGATGCATCCCGTGTCCTTTTTAAACCCAAATCATGCTCCGATCGTGCTAATAAATCAATAGACAAATAGATAAACGGACAAAAAGGTGAATAAATTTAATTTGAAACACATTCATTCCTCTAACTTATACATTTCATTGTCTCAATCGTTCCCTTTGAGATATATCAGACTTTATTGATATCCGACGCTGAAACACTTCTCGGGAGTGGATTCAGGCTTTTGCGCTCGACTTTATGTCTTTGCACATCTGGAAGAATATTAAGTGTCCCATCTGTTTATGCTGGGATGATTTCATTCGCATCTGTCCCCTTTCTCTGTTCTCGAGTACCTTTTTAACTTCGGAGTGGTATTCAGTACGTCAACGCAATGATCTTCGGTCTTTTGTACTTCCATTCTCAGATTTTTTTTTAAAATCGAGGTACTTGTTAATGTCCGAGATGCTGACATGCGCTCTATTTGTGAATGAAAACAATTATATTCACACAATGTGAATGTCAATTACACCATCCTGCTGAGAGATTAGCCCACGGGTCGCCTTCCCAGCATGCCTTTCTGCCCCTCACCCACCTCCGAGTCTGCCCCATCCACCTGCGTTTCTCAGTAGAGTGATGCTAATAACAGTGAAGATGGATATGGAGTTTGTCCATGGATGCATGTGGAGAGACGGTGAGGGGCCGGGAAAGCTGTGTGTCTCACAGGTTTAAGACAGGAATGCTATAAATAATACATTTATTTGATTAACTGCAGCACTGCTCCTTGTTTGGATTCACTAAATGCGTGTGTTTGTGTGTGTATGTGGGTGTGTGCGTGTGTGTTTGGGGCGTTAATGAACAGCTCAAGCAGCATGACGAGCAAAACACTGCACACTCCACATGGAACACTACACCAAAATGTGTTTTTCTGAAACATTCTATTAGGAGCTAATTTGTTTATTTCTGTGCTAATGCTTGTTTTTGGGTTTTTTTGTCGCAGGGGACGGCTGAGTAGTGTAACTTCAGCGTTTAACCAGTATATCATCTGTTTAGGGCTGTAAAACGCTCATCCAATCATTTAATTTAGTATATAGTATTGTGTCCACAAGGCAAGGTAGACTTACTGCTAAAGCTAGCAAGCTAGACGGCAGCTAACAATCCAACACTCGCCATGTTTGTTGTTTACATTCATTATGATGATGGTGGATGTTTTCTTGAGGCATGAGGCAGGTGGATGTGACGGTGACCTGCTAGTCAGGCAGTGCACGTTCATGTGTTTTGAAGAGGTCGCTTTTGGGGAAGGGGGCAAGTGTTTCAGTTGAGTACCTTCAAAATCCAGATTATCGTTGCTGGTTTCTCCAACATTACCAATCCTAGCTAGAGTAGCTTACTCATAATTAGCCTCTTGAGCTCTCTAAAAATGGTACATCCATTGTACCTTTGGTATGTATATATTCTACCTGAAAATCTATAACATATATATGAGTTGGTGAATACCATAAGGGTCCAAATCCGATTTGAAAAACTGAGAAGTTGGACCCTCATGGTATTCACTGATTCATATATTTAAAACACATAACTGGACCAAACTACAACTTTAAGAAATATATACTAAATGTATAAAGGTGGTACGTTTCATAACACCACGAGTTTTATGGTATAGCTGGGCCACTGAGGGCCACATCACTCAATCACTAAGTGACCGAGGATTGAAAAATCACTGAACATCTATTCTAACAGCGACAAGCTAGCATGCAATCTTTCTTGAGTCACGATTGACAAGATTCCTTGAAGATTTGGCTGCCACCTAGTGGAAGGATGATGAATTAAGTTTCATGGGAATGGTCGATGCAAAGAATGTATGATTATCATATTCTTTGAAAGCTCTTGCGGGCCACATAAAATGAGCTGGCGGACCGGATTGGGCGGTTTGACACCCGTGGTAAATTGGAATATGGAATAAGTCAAGACATTCTCAGATTAGCACTCGAGGACCCTCAGGGATCTGAAACCGTACCTAGGGGTCCATATTTGCTGAGCATTCTCAAAGCCAGCATGCTAGTGCGGAGAGTTATTGGATTAGATTGTTTGACCCCCAACCTTGATATCTGAAGAACTAGCACACCCTTCAGTTTGAGAGTAAAATCAGTCCAGTTTACAGCCTAAAGTCTTGCTGTCTACAGAAATTGATAATGCAACTTGCAGTTTTGTGTGAACTAGTTTTTAACTCCTATTTCTTAATGGATTTTACAGGAATCAGGACAGAGCAGGACCTGTATGTACGGTTGATTGACTCCATGACTAAACAGGTGAGTAATGAAGTTCTTCCAACGTTTGGCAAAAGCTTTAGGCTCGGATGAGTTCTGCAGAACGACTGTTCGCACTCAATCAAACACAAAGTCAATGTTCAGACTTAACCGTAAGCGTTTACGAGTGTTGGCATGATGTCGCGTCACATGGAGTTTTCCTTTCCTTTCCTTTTCTTTTCTTTTTTGAAAGCTCTTACGAACTTCCATCCTTGCCTTGATTTCCAGGCGGCACCATTTCTCTTTTCCTATAACTCACTTTTACAGCCTCCGTCTTCCCTGGAGAAGCTCCACAAACACGCGCAAGTCTTTATAAACCCAAGTCTGTCCTAAACACAATTCCTCGCACCCAAGACTCAATTCCACTTGGTTCCTCTTCGTTCCCGGGTGAAACGGAGTCTAATTGAAGTCCCACCCCTCCTGACGCCCGATTGGCTCGACGGGGCTCGTTGTCATGGTGTGTCAGGCTACCTCGGATCGATACGGCAAGCAGGTCCTCGACAAAAGCGTCAGCCCCAGAGACCAATCAATAGGCCTTAATGTATCTGCAGAGGCGGCACACTGGAGACTATAATCCCCAGCACAACAAAAGAGATCTGCAGCCATGCACGGCTGTCAAATCCCCTCCCTTCTCCACACACACACACACACACACACACACACACACACACACACAGCAGCAATCCATGAAAGCACGAGGTGTAGATATTGACTGATATATTCCTGCAGTCTTGATTTGTCTTTTGTTATAAATGATAGGTATGAAAGAGAGATTGTACGTTCACTAAGTTATCACCCTCAGCGTAAATACTCACCTTTCCTCATCTGAATTAAAGGGTTGCTCCTAATCCTATTTTTTGGGATTGTCGAGTACAAGTTTAGGCCACGAGGTCGATACAGTAGTGCCAACGTATAGTAATGGAAGCACTTCTTACGGATGATATCATGGAGCACTTTGGTGCCAGAAACGTGAATCAAGTATGATATACAAATATCGACCTCTTATCCCCCTGACCCCCCTCCCCTCCCATGAAAATAAAAAAAAAAAAAATAAAAAATGACCTAACTTTTCTCGAACTGGATGTTAATAAAGAGGTGGAGGGCCTACGTAGACAGCATCAAGAGAGACAGAGACAGAGAGAGAGAGAGAAAGAGATCAATAATGTAAAAGTGGTCGTTATGCTGAAAGTACTGTCCCCCAAGGCATTGGGTCGACTGACCAAAGGCGAGTGAAATTGGGGATGTTGTAAGGTGGATTGTGGGTGTGGAAGGAGCTGAGAGTGGGTTACTCACTTGTTATGGCGTTCGCTAATCATCCGTCATACCCACCAAAGACATCAGCTCCATGATGGATGCCTTGGAAACGCCTCCATTTGTGGACCTTCTGGATCCCTGCATATACCCACATATTAATGACTGGAGTTAGCTTTTAGCATATGCTACATTTTACAGCATGCTGTGCAAAAACCATGACTAATGACCCACTGCGCTCCATCACAATTATATTGGTGCTTCTTGTGTCGTTATGTTCAGATGCTTATTAGTAATATGAAGTTATTAGACAGGCGTGAGTTCATGAATGAAAATAAAAACAAATCTTTTTTCCTCTTTCGTAGCCCATCATGTATGAGGGCCAGGATAAAAACCCGGAGATGTGCCGCGTCCTTCTCACCCACGAGATCATGTGCAGGTTGGTATCCCTTATTGTTCCTGAAAAATTCGACTTTGCATTATCAGCACAAATAGGTTTATATCTGGTTTGGTTGTGGAGCAGTGAAACATTAATCAAGCTTGAGCATACACCTCATGGGTGCACCTTTATGTTTGGTATTCAGACCGATGTAAATGCGCCGCTCTCTGCTGTGCAGCTTCTACAGGACTTCCCTCATTACAGAGCACCTATCGGCTTTAATACCGTGTAATTATGAGCTCTGTCGGCTGGACGCCCGACCAGTGGGGGCTTGTTCATGCCGAACGCGCAGTGGGGGTCAGGGGGATGTATCCGTGGGTGAAAATCGGCATGCGTGTGGATCCTGGACGTTAAGGGGCTCAGATGTTTGGAACCTGACTGCGTAGTGACCTAGGAATGAGGGTCGAGAGCTTGAGGGCCGTGTTAATAATGCAGTAGGGGGAAACGACGGCAGGGGGGCACTCAGGAATCCTGGGATATCCTGCAGGAAAGGAAGTAAGACTTCGTTTGCAGATATTCCTGATCATCATTTGGATAGGAATGCAAGACTTAAAGATGCCCAAGCCTCCATATATGAAGTGGTGTGTTTGTAGTGGTTGTGTTAATAGCTCCAGTTAGAGATCAATCGATAGATTGTGTACGTGTTACTAACTTAATATACTCTATGCATCGGATAATTAATGGCCATATAATGTACTCAGGCAGGACGTGAGCGAAACCGTCCTCCTGGACTCGCGCCAACCCGAGAACGATTTCCTTCACAAAGACCAGGCGAAAAAAAGAAAAAAATTAGCCTCGGAATTAAATATGACCATGGTTCTGTATGTAAAAGCCATAATCAAGATTGAGATGTCAGTAATCTTTTCATTGCTCGACTGTCTCAGCCTGCCTCCCTAAATTGCTCAGCATAAATCTCACTACCGTCCCTCATTTTAAAATGGATTTCTCCGCTTAGCAGCCAAAATAACCTGTTATTATGAACCTCAGAGCGTCGGCGGCTGAAATTCTCTGCGGTGTTCTGTTTTTTTTTTTCTTTCTCTCTTTCTCCTGATGGAACCTGCTTCTCTCCTCTAAGATAATTTTGATACAGGATCCATTTCCATAATGACAGCTCACTTTGAGGCGGTCATTACGTGATTGAGTGTGATTATTAGCAGCCATCCCCTGATGAATGGTGTGTTTCCATTCGCTAATGAGAGAGAGATGAGACATGCTTCCCCTGCCTCTCTCTCTCTCTCTCTCTCTCTCTCTCCCCTGGGTGATAACACTCTCTATCAGGTCTCTAGTGCAACCTGCTCCACCTATCTTCACACAAATATTCCAACAAAACAGGTCCAGAATGAGTGCTACGTCTCAACCCGTTCTGTAAAACCATTCACACGTATCCTGATATCTTATGATATCAACAAAGAAGTGTTAACTTCTTATTGACATTTGTCCTCCCTGGAAGTGAATGGGTGCAACCCAATTAAGCGACGAGATCAATTCTGACTGATTAATTAGCGTTTCTGAATTACAGACCGACCATGGCAGGAGTGTAGCCGCAAGACTAAATAATGAGCCGCACGATGCTTTTCAAAAGGCAAGAAGTGATTTGTCATGGGATCAGGCTTCCGTTGGCTGGAGATGTCCAAGGTCTTCACCAGCTATTCTCACTGCTTGAAACTGGCACCCTGAAATTGCCAAATGAGGCATGGCGGAGGTTAGCTGGCAACGAGTAACATCGAGAGCCTGGCGCATGGGCAGAGAGGGAGGGAGTTGGAGGATGGAAAGATGATGTAGCACGGCCAGGATGGATGTTAGACTATTGCCAGGGAGCCAAGTAGCCAAGTGGCTATGCTTTCTATCCACCCTGGGCAATTACAATACTTGCCCTTTGAAAACGAGCCCTGTATTGCCACCCTCCCTCTCTTGGTATCTTTACAGGCTTCCTGTAGCCTTCCATATCCCTGCTTCTCCCTGATGCAAGTCCCCTGGCTTCCCCAAGAGGTTCCGAAGCCTGGTTTTATTTAAGCTTACCCTTGTGCTACAAAATAAATGATCCTCTTCATTCTTTAAGTAAATCAGGTACCGGGTGGCCCAGCCAAGGGAAGACATTGTTGACCTGTCATAAAAGTACCAGGGGGACATTAGTTACTCTATGCTCTTACCTAAGCCTCATTCTTGTCTTCATGGATCTTCCCGGCTTAAGGCTCGACTCCAAACTTGCATTCATTTCACGGACTTTGGGTCAGAGTCATTTGGCAGGACTCGTACTAGCCACCATGAACCCCTGATGGGATCGCCATTACGGTGGCTTTACAACCGTTCTTCCAGGATTTGTTTTGGTGTGCGAGGGGGCCATCGGTGTCCCACAGGACCTGCTCGGTGCTCTCGGGGTTCAGTTTGTTTATAACACTTCTTTCTCAGTTTGAGGAGGTTGTCACCACAGCCGCACCATTGGGCTTCCAATGCTAATTGGTCTCCTGGAACTTTGCTAATGGGTCCAAGTAGCTCAGGGAATAAATTATGGTGGCACTGCTCTATGGCAACAGTCTCACACACACAAGTAGAAGGAAAAACAACGCCTGTTTTGGGTGGATTTTTTTTCATAGATCAAACAATGTGATAAATCATTCATAAAGACAGATTTTTTTTGCATTCATAGCCTTGCTGTGAGAATTGTTTGTCAAATGCTTGAAATGTTTGGTAAATTATCTCATTTAGACCAGCAAGACGGGAAATTCCGTATGGATTTTTGTTCATCTTGTTGAGTCTATTGCTCAGGCATTACCACAACTACACAAGCATATTTCAATAAAAAAAAAATCGGGTTAGGTTTTTTTTTCACTACAATTGCAGATAGTGTCACATAGAGAACCATAATTTATAATTAATGAGAATAAACTGAACTGGAAAGAGAGCTAGACTACTCTTCCAGTGGGGTGCAGAAGTGGCAGTGCCAGTTTGGCTAGCCAACAATGAGTCTTTTTTTTTTGGAAGGGAGTGGTGGTTGTATTTAGGAGAGCCACATGCCACCAGATGAGGTGCCAGCCCTGGGGCGAGGGCACAGGCAAGGGCAGGGGTGATGGCAGCGTCAGTGAGGGGCATTTGGGACGCGGCCGCTGCACCAGGACGTCTCTGGGCGCTGTCCAAACTGTCAGAGGCTGGCTGAGTGACCTTGGCATGAGCCCAGCCCAGCTGGAGAGGAGAGACAGAAAGAAAGAGGAGAGAGAGAGAGGGCAATCTAGAAAGCGGGAGCCAGATTGAGAGAGAGAGAGAGAGAGAGAGAGAGAGAGAGAGAGAGAGAGAGAGAGAGAGAGAGTCGACTTGGCCAATATTCAACTACATTTTTGCCTGTACAAAAGACCTACAGAGATTCATATCAATCATAAAACTTGAAAACACAGCTATTAAGCATCCATTTAATGGGTGTACCTCAAAGCTCAGTATTAAGACCATAAATCTCTTATAATAGTAACTATATCAAATGTCCGTTTATGTTCATAGGAGGGATTTGAATCAGTAAAATAATTTTCAGATGCAAACACCAAGAGCTCATCGCTTTTCGCTCAGATTTACCTTCAAATCATTTAAATAATATTGCAATAAAATTAGGTCAGAAATTATCTGTAACGTTTTATTATGTTTGGATAATATTATGGATAATCTGAGAAAAATATGTAAAACATAAGTATTTAAAATGTATATTTATTAGTGTTGGGATAATAAATATTGCCCCACCCTTATATATGTACACAGTATACTTTGTGTAATGTCCTATATGACTAGCAGGCCTGAATGAAACATTTGTTTTGAATAAATACATTTTTTTCATTGCAGTCGGTGTTGTGACAAAAAGAGCTGCGGGAACCGAAATGAGACGCCGTCAGATCCAGTGATCATCGACAGGTAAGAGATCCTCACCTGTAGATGGAGCTCTGTCAGGTTTTGCTTTTTAAGCACCTTAAACAACTTTTTTGTTTGTTTTTTTAAAGAAAAGTTTAAACAATCAAGAATGCGCAATGTTTTGATCTGAGAATGAAAAAAAGGATTTCGCCTTCTTGCCCGTTCTCAATTCTTTCAGTTCCTTCAGATGTCTTTGCTACAGGATAAAGTATTCATAAGCATGTCTTGTTTTGCGTGCTGCAACAGTCGTACAGCTGTCGGTATTGAATGTTTCTTTTATTTTTTTTCCCGAAACGCAGATAGTGCAATACGGTTTAGCAATGATGAAATCAGCACAATCTGCTCGGATGCAGACAGGGACACGGACGTCTCAGAACGAGGTCGTATTTATAAGTGACTCTCAAATGAACTCCCTGATGAGCTCCTTAGATTGACACGACCAAGTCTCTACCTGCTAAATTTCTCTTAAGGGAGCTGCTTTAATGGCCGAGCCGAAGTGTGTGCGGGTGTCTGTACGAGCATTAGTGTCTGTGTGTGTGTCCAAACAGGACAGCACTAAGTGTGTTCTCTTAGGGCACAAGGGTCATTACCAAATCCATGCTGGCTCGTTAGAGTGGCCTTGGAGCACGTCCAGTGGACAGTCAAGAACGACTGACCCTCCCTCTCCCTCTACACATACTCTCTCCCACTATCACACACACATACTATGCAGACATATGTGTACAGATTGCTGGAAACCCAAAGATACAATGTCACCTTTGTCGTACGAAGTGTCTTACGAACTGGAGCAGCACACTCCATTATAGTGCTGTTAACAGTAAACAAAGCAACATTACAGGGGACAGGGCAATCAACAAAGGACAGAAAAATGCAAAGGGATGCTGCAAAAAGACTTTGTGTCTTACAATGAGGTGGACATGGCTGCCTTGAACGTCTCCCTTAGGGCCAGTTATACTGGATACCTTATAGCCTATTGTTTGTTTGTGTGTGTATGAGTGTGCATGTGTGGTGTCTGGCACATCCGAGTTCCTCATTATGCTGACCAACCCATTCCGAAAGTGTTTACCGGAGACAGTGGATGGTTCTGATTTAAGGCGGACCGACGCGTACGACTGCATTTCAGTGCCCTATTAAGAGCACCGCTATTTATGGCCTCCTTAAACCAACAAATAAATCAGATGGACGCGAAGCGAGGCCTCTGGCTTGCCATGCAAATCAGCGGCACTGCTCGTCACTGTAAAAGCCTTAATGGGAGCCATTCATCCCCAACACACACACACACACACACACACACACAAAATAGTGCAGGCTGCTGCCACCACCTTTGCCCAGCTCCGTAAATCAACATCTGCCATCAGGTTATGCGGCCTCACGCGTTGTAATTATGCATGCACACATGTGCACACGCATACACGTTTGCATGGACACATGCTTATCTCACACACTCCCGACATGCATAACAGACACGGATACCAACTGTATGAAGTGGGGAATAAGTGTAAACTGAGGGGGCGGAGTTTTGTTGGGTTTACATTATTACAATAAACCTAAGACAACAAATTTGACATTTTATTTTTGTGGTGTGAGGATCAGCAAAATGTGACTAGTCACGATGACAAATTTCCTTACATGGCATAAGGTTATCATACGAAATTTTACAAATTTTACGAAGTTCTAGCTAAGTTAACTCCACCCTGAATATTAACCAGTTCTTGACGTTATTAGTCATAAAAGTGGAATAATCCAAATTTTAGTTTATGAATAGTTTACGTTGGAAGTCCGAAAAAATTTACGAGAAAACAAACAAACACTACTTAGCTAATTAACAAGTAAGGGTACCTAACAAATTGAAACTTTCAGGTTTTTTTCTTTTCACTGCTAATGCTAGCTAAAAATAAATTCCATTGCTGTTACCATGGCAACATTTACAAGGCTGCAGCTTTAGAATTGTGTGATTGTAACTTTTCCTCCAACATGATTCATTAAGAATTCCTCTGTATCAATATTACATTAGCTTGGATTACTTCTCTCTTTTTTTCTTGCTGTGCCTCAACAGCGGCAATATCTCCTCCTAATCAGTCTGAATGATGGCAGGGCTTCTGATAAACAGAACGCCTCGGACCATTGATTTAGCCATCCTGGGAAATAAGGTAGAACTAATTATGACGAGCGAATCGTTCCTTGCTCCTCCTGCTCCTCTCGCTCTGATCTGCGAGTCAGATCCGGCGCCTGAATGAGGTCAAGTGCCGGTCGGCGAGGTCGAAGGTCATGAGATGGGAGCCTTCGTCACATGGCGGAAGGCTGTAAAGGCTCAGCCATTTGCGCTGAGGCGAGCAGAAAGAACCCATAGCGCCGGTGATCTATCACCTGCCTCTAAAACAGGTGTTATTACAAGCTAATATTGCAATTAGATTGCCCAGCAAGCTCCCCTAGCGGGGCTATAAATTCTCCAGGACTGGCAGTGCATTTCGAGGGTGGGGGGCTATGTCTAATTATGACCTTGTACCTTCCTTTTTCTTAATGTTTGTCATGAATGAGTTGAGAATACCACTACATTTTAAACAATGCTCAAATATACTCCAAATATACTTCATTATTTAGAGCTTTTAGAGGTGGATAACGCTCATTATCCCAAGATAGCGAAAATGGCTAAATGACGCAACTGAGAGAATTTGTTTTCTGAGACTGTTTCATTTTTTTTTTTCAGTTTTGGTGACGGAATGAGTGCAGACATGTTACCTGTCTTGTTGTTATGGAAAGCTAAAGGACTTACAGTATACCAACAATCTTTGTTCGCATGCTGCTAGCTACTACTGTAGCGCAATACTTCTAGTTTGTTTACGAGGGCAGGGAATAAGTATAGAGTTTGATTAGATTGGATGTGAACTGTATGTGTGTGGAACAAGTTATGCAAATACTTTCTCTGATTTTACCTGTGCAAAGGAGGTTCCGTTTAACCCACAGTTTGTTTGTAGCAGGATCTTGCAAAAGGTTATGGGTGGATTTTTATGAAATTTCTACCAGAGTCAGGGCTCTTGACAAGAAAGACTTCAATAGATTTTGGATCAAATTCTGAATTCCGGAATTTTTAAAAGTATTCTTTACACACAAGGGGAGATTTTTCATACGAGGGATTGCTGGGCTTGGTGGAGGTTTGCATTCTCTGAGTGTCATTGTTTAGATATGATGAACTTCAGTATAAGAATCTTCAATTAAAAATATACACTGGTATTTTTTTCCTGTCCACGAATGCACTTTAAGAGTGAGTGTGATGATATCGTCCAACCTGCTAAGTTAGTACCTGTAAACCTCGCGGACGTGAACGCAACGTTAGCTTATGGTGCAAAATTTATGAAAAAACCGCCCGGTGTGTCTTGCTGATTGACTGCATTTGGAATAAAATAGTTTCTGATGTAAAACCAACAGTTCTAGAGTCTGGAAACGGACTGCAGGTGCTGTTTACTGGAGGTTCTTTAATCCCTCCAGATATTAAACCCTACTGTGAGCATTATTAAAAGAATCCATTATGGAAGTGAGTCCACTGTATTGTCAGGGTACTGACAAAATAACAACACTGGTATCACAAGGTGGCTGTTTAAATTGCCTTCGGAGACCCAGCATTCTCATTAGAGGACACTGCTGAGTTTTAGTAGATATCAGGTGGTTTAGATATAAATGGCGATGAGAACGTATAGTCCAGGTCTCAGGACTATTTAAAGTGATAAAGCTGGTTTTTATCACAACATTACCAAGAAACAAAATGTGGAAAAGTGCAAAACAATGCATCAAAGCTGTCCATTCCAGTCTAGCAGATATTCTTTAGACCGTTCTGGATTCTGATTGGTCAGAATTAAATAATAATAATAATAATAATAATAATCACCATCATCATCATCATCATCATCATAATGTATAGTTATTTTTCTAACTTGAACATTTTATATTGATATTAAATAATGCACCAATATTATCCAGTTTAATTATGGTAATAATGGCTGTATTAAAGAGGCACGGTCATATCTTGGATGATGTCATGATGATGATGTCATGATGATGATGACGTCTTCCAGTCATTCTGTGAGTGTGTTTTGGTGCTCTTTAATGACCCTGTCTTTACACGCAGAACAATTCACGCGACATGCTTGATGTTCTCATGGAAACACACCTCCACAAAGCCCCGTCGTCTCCTCTCCTTTGTCTTACTCATCCCCACTTCCAGGAGCTCATCATTTTTTTCAATTTTAGCCCGGCTGCTGAGTAATGTCCTCCTTTTATTGCTAATCTATACTCTTAATCTGGCCGGCACCAATGCGCTCCAGGCTCGATCAATACACCGCTATTGCTGGGAAAAGTCCACAGGGGCTGATAACGAGAGCAACGCCCTGAGGGTTAACCCTTCTCACACACGCACACACACAGACACACACACACACACATATAGATATAACACACAAAATATCTGTGGGGTGATCCTAAATCACACGCACACACCTGCAGGGCGAAACACTTGGACATGTACACATACCCAAGCATCTACTAGGAGAACACCCAATACACACACACACACACACACACACACACACACACATTCTTACAGCATTAACACCACACACACAAGGCTTTAATGTATTATGACTGCCAGCTGTTAGCACAAAATCAGTGCAACATATGATGATGATTTATACGGTATGTGGATACAGAAGTTGAATCTGAAACCCATTAAAAAAAATTAAGAAGAAACAAAAAACAGCCATTCATCCATCCTTTATCCCGTATCAGGGTGGCGGGGAGGCTAAAGCCTATCTTAGCCGACTCTGGGCAAAGTTAGGGTACACCCTGAACAGCTCGCTAGTCCGTTGTAGGAAAACAAATCCTTTTTCTATATAAAAAAATGATTAATGATCATTTAGTAAAACAAAACAAAATATTATGTTGTAGAGAGGCGCTAAACATGGGATTCCTTGTGGAAATCGAAAAGGGTCTAAATGTGCTGTCAGGTGAAAGAACAGAGACCTTCAGACATTATGTGTGGGGATTATAGAGATATTCATTCCTAATTAGGGTCGTGGGGAGGCTGGCGCCCATCTCAGCCGACTCTGGGCGAGGGTGCGGTACACTCTAAGCTAATTGCAGGGTAAACACACACACACACACACACACACACACACACACACACACACAATGTGTGCCCGGGAATCGAACCCAGGACACTTCCTGCTGTGAAGTGGATGTGGTAACCACTGCACCACCGATTTAGTATTTTTTTTAATAGGGATTATTTTCTGGGACTCGAAAAGTGTCACAATGTTGTTGTTTTTTTGACCCCTTCGAAGGTAATGTTAAAAAAAATCATTAGATTTAAACCGAATGCACTGAAATCATGGTTTAAGACTTCCTGTCTGTGTTGTGTGCCCTTTACACTGTGCAATATATTTGATTTATGCTCAGATCTGGATTTATGTTCTTCATATTATGGCTGTATAGTCTGCATAGGGCATGTGTGTGTGTGTGTGTGTGTGTGTGTGTGTGTGTGTTCGTGTTCAATTTTTTCCCTGCATTTATGTGAGGAGTGATGTCCTGTTAAAATTTCCTAGCATGTAAGGATTGTTTTTATAGCAGAAGTTACAAGCTTGGCATTTTTATTGATCACATAAATTCCTCTGCATATAAGACATTATTGTTCTATTGTTAGCACGTGTTAAAGGTGTGTCTGAGTGTGTGTGAGAGAGAGAGAGAGTGTGTGAGAGAGATAGAGAGAGAAAGAGGGCAGATGTGCGATCTGGCATTATTTTCGACAATACAGCACATTGATGATTCGTAGAAAGGCAGGATGGGCCACAGTGACAGGTGTGTGTGAAATGAGGCCAGACGCCACAGAGACGTGGTGTGTATTCATCCCGAAATGGTCACCTGTCATTAACCTCATACTTACTGATGTGTTTTAGCACCAAAATGCTCTTTCTGTGCTTAAAAAGTCTGCAACCGTCATCATTTCTCAGGAACGCGGTTAAGTCGAAAAGCAGCAAAGTTCAAAGGTCACATTTGAAACACAGTACAGTTTGTTTTTCACTAATTTCTGAATCAAAATCTTAATTATAGGTGGTAGTTATAGTGGTAGACGTGCCAACCATCTCAATACTACTGACACTTATTTCTCTTGTTTTACCTGACAGCATGTTGTGACCCTTTTGGATTTCCATAAATCATTCATTCATTAATTAATTCGCCAAACTGCTTTATCCTACTAGGGTTGCTTTTCTCACCTGACTCTGGACGAAGGCGGGTCCACCCTGAACAGCTGACAGACCATCACAGGGTCAACACGCACCCAACCATTCACACTCACACTTATACCAAAGGGGGAAAGTTTGGAACAGCCAATTAGCCTAATGTGTATGTCTTCAGCCTGTAGGAGGAAACTGGAGTACCTGAAGGAAACCCACGCATGCACAGGGAGAGCATGCGAACTCCACATAGAGACGCCCTCGCTGAGCCTGGGATTCGAACCCAGAACCTTCTTCCTCTGAGCTCACCATGCTGCCTCTATATATATATCATTTAACTATGAACCATTTATGAACATCTGTGAAGGCTGTAATCAGGTTTAAATATAAAACAACTCTCTGTCTCTCCATTTGCTTTACTTTTCTTTCACTTTCGGCAGTTTGTGAAAAGACTGGTCGGATTTCTTCTTTCGTCAATCGCACAATGTTGCTCCTACAGTCTAAGCTTCTCAAGAACATGCAAACGCCACCTGGAACTCGAACCCAGGACCTTCTTGCTCTAAGGCGGATGTGCTAACCACAGTGCTGCCCTGATTTTCACAAATGATCCCATGATTTTTTAAAAACCAGATTTTTATGCTTTTTTGACATCCATATAACAATGTCTACTTAAAAAAAAGTGGTAATTGCTATTCATTATCTCCCAAGACCTTAAAAAATACTGTAAAAATACACCAATACATAAGGGGAAAGCTTGCATCATCAGTGAACTTTGAGTTTGGATCCATAATTATACCTTAAGGACTTGTAAACCTTTGAAAGTACTTTTAAATGGATGGACAGATGGATGGATGGATGGATGGATGGATGTATGGTCGGATGGATCGATGAATGGATGGATAGATGTACTTTATAAATCCCCATAGGGGGAAAATTGAGGGAATGTGGCAGGCAAGATCATGTTAAGATTTGTTCAAATTTAATATGAAAAAAACATTTTTTTTTCTTTTGGCAAGTACTGCTTAGAAACGACTTGTAGCCTTAATATTAATCCTGCAAGCCAGAAGCTAAACAGTGCTGTAGCATATCTGATACACACAGCCACGAGCACATACCTAGCAAGGGAATTTGTGTGTGTGTGTATGTGAGTGTGTGTGTGTGTGTATGTGTGTGTAAAGCCAAGACGACCTTGAGGGATGAGAGAGGGGAAATATTTCAGCCGATGTTTGCAGTGTAGGCCCTCTCCTGTTTCACACCAGCTCTCGCTACACACAACGCTACACAAAGCAGGCCTGCAAATAGAAACCCACAGAACCGCAGGCACCTTCACACACACACACACACACACACACACACACACACACACACACACACACACACACACACACACACACACACACATGTGGAGAAGGCTAACCCAAATCCGAACTGAACTGGAACAGAAACACTTCCACAGCTGATGGAAAACATCTGGATGAGAGTTTCTCCACCACACCAACACCTTCATGTCAGATGATGGAGTACGTTGTAAATCTCAGGAACCTGCTTTGTTGTATCGTGTATGCTTAAACGTGCGAGTTTTAAAAATCTTTTTTTTTTTCTTCTTTTAAATAAAGTGAGAAAAATAACTATGTAAGTTAAAAAAAAATTCAGTAAAGTCGAGGCGGAACGGGGGTGCAGTCGTTAGCAGGTCCTGGGTTAAAGGGTGTTTCTGTGTGGAGTTCTCCTCGTGCTTCTGTGGGTTTCCTCCAGGTGCTCCAGTTTCCTTCCACAGACCAAAGACATGCACATTAGGCTAATTGGCTCTTCCAAATTGCCCCTAGGTGTGAGTGTACCTCACCTTCCTCCAGAGACGGCTAAGATAGGCTCCACCTATCCTACCCTATTAGGATTAAATGGTTCAGACCATGTATGAATGAATGAATGTTTTTTTGGTGGTGTTGGTGGGTTCTCTGGATGATGATTCCCGCTTGTGTAAGACCTCAAGGTTTTCAGACGAAATTCCTTTCTGTATCTTAAAAAAAACATCAAGATAAATATATGGTAATTTATGCAAAAAAAAATATTTACGTCCCAATCATGAGAAGATCGGAAGTGTGCACTTGCTGGATTTAATTTAACCATGTTATAATCGTGTGTCTTGGCAGCACAGCAAGCATCAACATCAGACAGAGCGTTAGGAATATCGATGCAATATCGGTGTGTGTGTGTGTGTGTGTGTGTGTGTGTGTGTGTGTGTGTGGAGACATACAGCTGTATACAGCTTCTCCCATAGGAATGATGCTGGTATTTGCATCCAGTGCCGCGGGCTGAGACGTGCGAGTGTGACCGAGTCCATCAGGCCTGCGTTCAGTCGCAGCCTGGAGCCCGGCCCCAGGGCAAGCTGGGAACTTCATGCATACTCGATATGGGAGAGTCTGGCTTGGTCCAGTGTCTGTGTGTGTGTGTGTGTGTGTGTGTGTGTGTGTGTGTGTGTGTGTGTGTGTGTGTGTGTGTGTGTGTGT
>JAOUQZ010000024.1:9960485-9973012 GCA_028564935.1 Neosilurus hyrtlii
TGTGTGTGTGTGTGTGTGTGTGTGTGTGTGTGTGTGTGTGTGTGTGTGTGTGTGTGTGTGTGTGTGAGTGTGAGTGCGAGTGCGTGTGGAAGGAAAAGAGAAAGACATAGATCAGAGTTAAGGTTCTTTCTCTTCACACGTCATGCTCGAACAGGACTCTCAAACCTCGCTGTTTTCTTCACCTTAACCAGATGGTGTTGTAGTACGGTTAGCTCACTTACGCTAGCTTGCTAGCAGTGTATGACTCTACCACATGCTACATAGTGCTCCAGCAACAATCCTGCAAACATCATTTATATGTTTATGGTGTCTTTATGAATATTAGAGTTAAAGTTAAAGCTAAAGGACCTGTGTGTCCTGTTGTCCTCATATGGTGGTAATTAGCGCATCCACTTTTAACATTTTTTTATTTTAAATAAAAAATATATTTTTGATTTTTATATTTTTCTTTTTCTTTTTTTTTTCTTTTATTTTAAATAATTGTTCAGTTGAAAATTCACCCATTTGTAAGCTTAAAGTGTTTATTATAATGAAGTTTAACTGGCTCAAAAGCAATGTTGCCTGCAGCAAACTTAGCTAGCGGTGATTTCCTAAACAATCCGACATCCTAGAGGGTTTCAGGAAGGAGTCTCCAGTGCAAATGAATGAATGAATGAATGATACTATGGTGTTAGAAGAATAAAGCACTCCATGGTTTTTCTTTTGCTGGGAAATAATTGATATTTTGGTGTCTTAACAATAACTCCGCCTCCAATCAGTTGTTAATTAGTTTCCTGTAAGATCACATCTCAGAGGAGGAGGGTTGTACTTGTACTCGATGTCACAAGAACTCCTGTTTATTTCACTTAATAGTTTTCATGAGCGATGTATAGCTACAGAGAGAGAGAGAGAGAGAGAGAGAGAGAGAGAGAGAGAGAGAGAGAGGTGTATTTAGGGCCAGCAGTAATTCCTGACACTGTGTCGGAGGCACATTAGGCGAGTGACAGGGCCACACACTCCTCTTGTAATTGATGGCAGGCCGATGTAATGAGGTGATGGCTTACAACAGAGACTCCACTCAGCTCATTATCTTTACCTACTTTATAAGAGCAGAGAGACGAGAGAGAGAGAGAGAGAGACTGTGAAACTAATAACTGACTCTTGGCTTGAGATGGACATTAATAATTGATGTTGTTTTAATAAGTTTTCGATGGGGAGGGAGACTTTCAACATGAGGGCTTCTGTCTCTCTACATCTCTCTCCTCACATCTCTCTCTCTCTCTCTCTCCATTCTTCTTCTATTTCTTGTCACTCTCTCTGTATGCTTTATTTTCTCATTATGTATCAGGATAACGATATTCATACACATTTTTTATTTACATAACCTAGCATATTGCTTTCATGCTCTAATGCTAACGTGTCTGTTTGCTAGCACCTAACCTGCTAGCTTCACTAGCTAATACTGGGGACTCATTTTTCCTGTTAGTCATGTCAAAAGGATTTCGACAAAACCTGAGACGGTATATGTCAGAATTTTATAATCTACATGCTAGCTATCTAAATAGCTAACTAAGTGCTAATTTGTCTGTTGGATAGCAGCTAATTTGCAACTATCTCTTTTTTGTACTAAATATTAATAACTAGCTCGCTATGATAATTCCGATGTCATTAAAATGTTTATGGTGCTAATAAACTGCTCAAATTGGTGAAATCAATGGCAGGCTTACTCCATACTAGGTAGCTAAACAGCTACGTAATTAGCAACTCATTATCTACTAGCTATTAGGCTAGTTTTTACAGCACATTTGTGTTCACTTCACAAATATGAGTGTGAAAGGGAAAATGGTGGCAGCTATTCAATATAGAATATAATTTAGCTTAAGAATTTAACCGCATTTAACTCAGAATAAAAAGTGTAGTATTATAATTTCACCTGTTAGCTTGTAGAATTAAACTTTGTTCCATATTTTTGATATTTTTAGAGAATACTGTAGGACATTTCAGTGCTTAGTGGCATCAAAATGACTCATTAGAATCATTATTGGAGTCTAAGAAGGTGAACACTGCTAGCAATGTACAATATACCTCTCTACATGAGTCGCCGTTTCAGAATCATGGTAATACTCTACAAAGGACAGCGTAAAGCTAGCATTGTTGTTTTTAGCGGTGGTGGGCGTACCCCCTGTGTAAGAGAAGGTTCATACTTCAGACTTACGTCGTGTCCTGATTACATTTCCATTCAGTTTCCTGAGACTGTTTTTTCTCCCCCTTAGAACCCCCCTCTCTCTCGCCCCCCTAACTTCCTGTCTGAGACCTTCACTTTGCGCTGGGTTTAAAAGTAAGCAGTGGGACAGTCCAAAAAAGTGCACTTTGAAGTGTTGCCCGGTCTTCCACGGTGGGATCGGGAATCTCGCATTCCTTATCAACTCCTGCCCGGTGGCAGCTGGAGGAAATGAGCAGTATGAGGCAGTGATGCCCCCCCCCTCCCTCTCTCTCTCTCACACACACACACACACACACACACTCTTCCCTTTTTCTCTGTCTGTCTGTCTGTCTGTCTGTCTCTCTCTCTCTCCCTCTCTCTTCTCTTGTTTGATGTCTTGTCTCTCATATAGTTTGATACCATACATGATTATATGCCCAAATCTTCCTTTGTTTTTTTCTTTCTTGAAAGAAGTAGTTTTGTGTCTTTTCTAAACACCCTTTTTTATCCTTACTAGTTTTCTATATTTCTTATAAGGTTTTTTTTTCGTGTTTGTATTTCATTTGCTTTTACTTTTTTCTTTCTTTTTTCTTTCTTTTTTCTTTCTTTTTTCTTTCTTTTTTCTTTCTTCCAAAACCTTTTTTGTTTTTTTTTTAATAAACATTCTTGTCTTTTATAATTTCTTGTTTTTCCTTTTTCTTTTATGGTCCTGTGTTTTTTTTGCCATATTTATTCATTCTTTTGTTAAATTGTTTATCCCTTCTTTTTTGCCTTGCTTCCTTTCTGTCCTTTTCTTTCTTTTTCCCCTTCCTTCTTTCTTTCACTATTGAACATTTTTTTTTCTTTCCTGGACATCTTGTCTTTTATTCTTTTTGGGGATTTTTTTTGTGATTGATTGATTGATTTATCATTTTCTTTCTTCCTTTCTTTCTTTCTTTCTTTCTTTCTTGCTTTCTTTCTTGCTTTCTTGCTTTCTTGCTTTCTTTATTTTACCCCGCCCTCCTTTTTTCCCCCTTTTGCTCTTTCTCTTTCGGCTGGACGCTGCGTCTCTGTGCTATCTCTCGCTTCACTTTACTAGCGCCTCGTCTCCTGCTGCGTTTTAATTCAATCCCTATTGATCCATATCTCTCCTCCCAAGGACTCTAATATCATATGAATGGAGCTCGGGGATGGAGCCCCCATATTATTGTATTCCGCACCCATAAAGGGCATTAGCAGCCTTCAGAGCAACCCGGATCGAGTGTCAGTCGATACTGGCTAAATAGAGCAAAGCCCCTCACTCTCTCTCTCTCTCTCTCTCTCTCTCTCTCTCACTATATCTCTCCACTGTGATTATGAAATGCACATATTTCTTGAGCAACAGGACACTCGTTGATGTCGCTCTCTCTCTCTCTCTCTCTCTCTCTCTCTCTCTCTCTCTTTCAGTGTGTGAGTGCTGCAGTGGCAAATAGGTGTGTGTGGTAGGGGGTAGGGGGGAGATTAAAATGTATGTGGCGATTATGTCATGCCAAGCAAAGTGAGGTTTTAAAAAATCACCCGAGTTACTGGCGTGTGTTTTTAATGATATTGTTACTGTCTTATTAGGGGGGAAATCGATGCGGTCAGCAGATGGCAGTCGTTTATATTACTGACAGGGGTTCCTCCACTCGCATAATCCCTCTCTTGTTCTTTCTCTGTACACACCAGGGAGATAGAAGTAAAAAGAAAAGGTGTAGCAAGGAAAGATTAAAGAATAGAAGAAGCTGGAGAAAAATGTGGCGAGGAAATAAAACAAGGAAGGTGTGAGAAAGATGGAAGAGAAAAGGGAAAGCATAGATGACAGGTGATGAGGAACAGAGATGGGAAGAAGAGAAAGCAAGAATCAGGGAAAAAAACAGAAAGTGAAGCAGGAAAAAAGTAAAGGAAATCAAAACAGCAGGAAATTGGATTGGAGGGGAAAAAGAGATAAGAAGGAAAGAGAAACGAAAATAAGGAAAAGGAAAGAAGAAGAGAAGGAGGAAGAAGAAGAAGGTAAATGAGGAAATAGGAGTAGGAAGAGGAACAGGAAAAGGAGAAGTGATGCTAGAAAAGAAGAAAGGAGGGGAAATATAATAAAAAAAATCAGAGGAGAAAAGGCAGAAGGAAAGCATGTGAAGTGTAGAAGACAAGACGACAAGGTGGCAAGAGGAAAAAGAAGAAAGGGGGGGTGGCTTAGAGAGGAAATAATTGGTGACGAAGTGAAAAGAGGAAAAAAAGAATGGAAGAGAAATCCAAGAGATTTGTGAAAGGAAGGAAACGAGGAAACAGCAGTAGGAAAAGGAAGTGGAGAGAAGAGGAGGGGAGTAATGTGATGCTGGGTTCATGAATGAGGTTATCCTCTGGTTAATGTGACATGACTGTCAGCGACCTTAGCCGCCGTTATCCACCCGGATTATTATTGTGATAATGCGACAATTAAAAGGGAAGTGCTCGATCAAACCGCCGGTGCTGATGATGGATGCGTGGAGATTAGTGGGTAGAGGCGCACACGCTCAGAGTGACATAGATTTCTTACTGTAAGCTTGCTCTCCCAGGAAGAACGATATCTCGGGTCAGCCTCATCAATACCTAAAACCCCTCTCTGAGCTAAAGGGGGAAATTAAAGCAGGCTATAGGTTTGTCTTTACAGCCGTTCTCAGGTGTCCAAGCCCTGCCAGGAGAACTACGAGGAAAAAAATGTTACCATGGTGAAATCACAACCTGGTTTCATTAAAGTGTCTGTCTGTCTGTCTGTCTATCTATCTATCTATCTATCTATCTATCTATCTATCTATTTATCTTTACACTTTGGCTGTGCAGGCATGCTCAAGAACCTCTGACACAAAGCAATTACTATTGCACTCATAATAAAAAATGTACCCCACATTGGTGTGGAATACCCATAATGCACTTTACCAGCCCTACTGCTTCATAAGCTTTGAAATATCAGCTGATTTGAATACTATATCCAAAATAAACATGGCAGAAATGCTTCCTTGATATTACATTGTAAAGGAACAACAACAACAACAATAATAATAATAATAATAATTCTTATTATTCATTCAACAGATTTTTTGTTTGTTTCTGACTGAAAGGCAGGACATAATTCTTGGTATTGCATCATTTCCATGGGATAACTGATTTTTTTTTGCGTTGTTGCCATCAGATAAGTAAAATGATTATTGCACAACTGGAAAAACATAGCAACATGACTGCCTACTTTTAAAAATATTTTAAATGTATAATAAAATTATTACAGAATCTGGATTTTGTTTTATAGAGAATTAATCTGTTCTGAGGGGGGAAGGGTGGGTATGTTTATCAGCCTCAGCCAAGTGTTTCACATTATAAAATAAAAATAGCCCTTGACTATACAATATACTCTTTAAAGACCCGCCCCGCGCCCTCCCCACGAGACCTCCAAAACCTCCTCATTGTCAATTGCCATCAATGACATCAGCATTAACTAACTCCTTTTGTGCCTTTTTGTTATGCTTTACAGATTCTTCCTGAAATTCTTTCTCAAGTGCAATCAGAACTGCCTGAAAAACGCCGGGAACCCCAGAGACATGAGGCGCTTTCAGGTGATCCCATGACCCCATGAACCTTAAATCCAACCAACAGTTTCACAGCTCTGAGCATTTTTTAAAATATTAAACCCTTTTTAGGTGGTGATTTCCACTACAGTGAACGTTGACGGCCATGTGCTGGCTGTGTCAGACAACATGTTCGTCCATAACAACTCCAAACATGGAAGACGCGCTCGTCGCCTCGACCCATCTGAAGGTAAGACAGTGCATTTGTCGCCCGGACGAATTCGAATAAAGTCGAGAGAGAAGGAGTAAAACTCAAAAATGTACTTCCTAGTCGTATTAGTGTCACTTATGGTAAGTTAATTAATCTGAAAGTTCCAGGAACTAAAAAACTAGTAAAATGTTTCCAGGGAGGGCAAAGTTACTAAAAAAGTAGGACAACTTGTATCTGAGAAACCCAAATCTCCAACCGTGTAGCTTTGGTGCGCTCAGATGGAAGGCAACACTGAGTGTCACTTTCCTCTACTCATCACCAATCTGTGTGTTTGGAAGACATCAGGTCTGCTGATTAGCTTAGCGTCCTGTTGCTCCAGCACACCTGACTCAAGCTTGAACTCAGACTCATCAGCTCCTGATGAAGCCTTTGATGAGTTCCGTCGAGTGCACTGGAACAGCGAGAATGCTGCTCCGTAGAGCTAAAAACCCAGTCACGAGTGGACCGACGATGTCGGCTTGATTTCCCTTCAGAAGAGAAGCATTGTTTTCCACAGGTAACGCTTTGAGGGTTCCAGTCAACGGTGGCGTGTTTTGTGGGGAAGATAGCACGCTTTCATGTCCGACACACTGGGACGACTCGGGGTGGAAGAGCAGGATTTAAACAGCTGCTCCAGGTTCCAATCAAATCCCCAACAGGTGAACCTGATGCCGTTATGACTTTGGTTAATTCATTTACTGGTGTTTCAGGATTCCCTGGTTTGTAGTGAAGTTTATAGAGCTTAAAACACACACACTTGATTTGAGAGTTTGAAGACTACAGAACTGTTTGTGCGTTTCTGTGAGTGGTGACATTTTAAACCCAAATGGAAAAGTCCAAGTTCGATGTTCGAGACGCTATATCAAACTTTATTTTAGCTACTGCTGTAATAAAGGCTACTGTTGGTTGTCCTGCGATCATCCTGAGCTTCTCAAAGGTTCACTTCCGCAATATTCAGAGCTTTCCCTACGTACGCACGCAGCCTTTTATCATCAGTCAAATCAATTCCTGTCCACAGTCCGTCATACACACACTCACACACTCACACACTCAGCCTGCCTGTCTCCATCACACCAAGCCAAAAACGACTTTACCATAAACGACAAAAACGCCCAATGAACTCCTAATGGCTTTATTGAGCTGACCATGATGCAGGAAATAAGAATATAAAATGAGCTTTTAGAATTGTTATTACAGATTACTCCCACTCAGTCTGTTTTCCCCACTTAGCCAAGAAACACGTTAAAAAATAATTCCGAGGTGTGTCTCCGAGACTCAGTATATAAAAAGCGCGATGTGCAGCTCCAACGTGTCACGAGGCAATCGGAAATAAGTGTATAGATCGTTACATGTACATGTTTCTCTCATGGAAACAGTTTAAACATTGTATGGCCAATCGGAAGGCGGTAGGCATGTCTTGCCACACACATTTTGAAGTTTTTATTTCCTGTGACCTTGTTCTGACCTTCACCTTCATATTTGACCTTGACATTCCAAAATCAAGTCTTCTCTGTGACACAGGTAGGGTAGTGGTTCCACCAAGTTTGGTGACAATCTGTGAGCCCCGTTGTTGGGGAGGGTGTTTCTTCCTGTGTTTATATGGGTTTCCTCTGGGTGCTCTGGTTTCCTCTGACAGTCCCATGCACATGAGGCTCATTGGCTATTCCAGATTGCCCCTAGGTGTGAGTGTGAGTGTGAATGGATCGTGTTTGTCTTAGAGAGTGTTTGTCTTAGGAGACTCGGAACCCACGAAAGTGGCCCAGTGCATCATGGGTGCAGAATGGGAATTGAGTGAATGAGTGTATGAGTACAGTATACCAGTGTAAGTACTATACCAGTCCCAATTCGAACTACTCTCATTGCCATTCTTATAGAATATTAACTGACCAATCAGAATGAAGAATTTGTCAGCATTGCTAAATAAACAGGAAGTGCCTGTTTGTTACTAGTGTGTTAATTATGTTGTAAATAGATAATATGGTTTCATGGAAACAAACTTGTGTGTGTGTTTGTGTGTGTGTGTGTATGTGTGTGTGTGCGTGTGTGAAGCAGCCACTCCATGCATCAAAGCTATAAGCCCCAGTGAGGGTTGGACGACTGGAGGAGCCACAGTCATCATCATTGGAGACAACTTCTTTGACGGGCTGCAGGTTGTCTTCGGAACCATGCTTGTCTGGAGTGAGGTGGGTTTTTTAGAAATCCATACACACACACACACACATAATGATAAAGGGTTAATTAGGCAGCATTGGTGCTAATTTATCTGTGTTGAGTGTTGTGTGTGTGTGTGTGTGTGCGTGTGTGTGTGTATGTGTGTGTGGTGTGTGTGAGAAGGGTCAGAGTGGACTCTCAGCAGTGCAGCGGTGTGTGTAATCGATGCGCGTGTATCGAGCTGAACGTGTTGTGTGCTGTGTTTTAGCTCATCACACCCCACGCCATCCGTGTTCAGACGCCACCGAGACACATCCCCGGGGTCGTGGAGGTCACACTGTCCTACAAATCCAAGCAGTTCTGCAAAGGAGCGCCGGGACGCTTCGTCTACACAGGTATACACGCACTCTCTGGAACACACTCACACTCCACTGAAGGTTAGATGTGAATCAGGTAAATAAAGAGAACTTGAAATGGCTGAGTTGAAACTTTTGATATGTAATATCGCTAGGTGTCACGAAAACGTCTCCCCTTTCAGGAACTCTCGAGCCCAGATGTTTCCCCAAGTCGCTACCGTGAGGCGTTTTTCCTCCCGTCTGTCCGTCTACTCTCTCGCGTGTCTGAGTTTCACCCCGTCTAATCGATGCGTTTTTTTTATTCCATCAGAATAATTCTAGATGCCATTCAAAGGTCAGATGAAGAACTGTTTAGCGCGATAAGAAAATGTCACGGCGTAAAAAGCAGGCCTTGCGTTAAAGCTCTGTGTTAAACATGAGGTTTATCTCTGCGCCTTGCCTTTGTCCTCCTCGCTCACTCGCACGCATAAAGACGAGTTTACAATGGGACCGCGGGCCTCCGCACTCTCCGCTCTGACTGACATCTCCATGATTTGACTGACAGTGCAATGGCGCATTATGAGATTTTACGAGATGTACACTGTGAATAGGGCTTGGGAAGGAAAAACGCATTGATGATGGTGAGAAAAAAAATCCACCCGGGTGAATAAAATGCACATGTGGAATAGGGTATGCTTTTATCTTCGACTTTAATCTGAGCCGAATGCGCCGTCCTGTAAGAAGTAAAGACTTATCGCGGCTGTATATGTATAAGACAAACACAATGCATTCTGATAAGTCTGTCTTGTGTAGCTTTCACATCATGTTTTACCAAAACACACAACCAGTCACACTCACACTTCGGGGTGATTTTAAACAGCCAATTAGCCTACTGTGCATGTTTTTGGACTGTGGGAGGAAACCGGAGTACCCGGAGGCACAGGGAGAACGTGCAAACTCAACACAGAAACGGCCGAGGCTGGGAATCGAACCCAGGACCTTCTTGCTGTGACGTGGACGTGCTAACCAATGCGCCACTGTGCCACCCTGCCTTGAATTCTGACCTTCAATTCATTGTAAAATAAGAGGGCGGAGCTTCATGATAACCTCATCCCATGCACTGAGGTCCATTTAAAAAAATCAACTTCTGTTTCTATCAATCATAAGTTCAACAACAAGTCAACTCTGCCGTTGGCCTCGTTTTGCACCGAAAATCGTTTGTGGAGAGGGGATCAGCACAGCCGTCAGCCTCCGCATCTTAATTACAGCGCTAGGTACACGCAATGTGAAACGCAAAGCAGGATTTAATTACTAAACAGGCGAAGAATCTGAACCTGGTCGTGTTTTTCTCATCAGGGAGTTTCCGACCTCCTCCTCCTCCTCCTCCTCCTCCTCTCTCTCTCCAACCTCGTTTTCAACTCATGGCTTCCAAATGAAAAAAAGCCAGCTTGACATTTCTGGAAGGCTTGCATTTAGGTCATTACAAAATTAACAGTCCAAGTCGTGAAAAAAAAAAAAAAGAAATAAAGAAAGGAAGGAAGGATAGAGATAGAGAAGGATGGAGAGAGATGTTGGCGAGTTTTCAGTTTTCCTGAGCTGTCTTCTTTTATCTGGCACTCAGTAACGATAAGAGGCTGAAGTGAAGCATCAAAGAAGGCTGTTGAGTAGATTACGCTTATATCACTTCTCCGGGAATGAGCGGAGGAAAAAAAAATGCAGAAATTAAGTGCAGATATCACACGCAGATGCAGGTTGTGTAATGCCTTTCTTGAACTATCTTTCCCTGCTGTCTCTTTCTTCACCTCTTCATCTTTCTCCCCTTGTTTATGCCTTCTATGATTCTCTGTATGATATCCCCCCCCCCCCCCCACTTCCCTTCCCTTTCCCTGTACTCCTCCATTCCATCCCCACCCACTTCACTCCACCCCACCTACCCCAGCAATCGCCTCCTCCTGTCTCCAGAGGACGAGGCTCCCCAGGTGTGCTCTGAGGTGGGAGGGAAGGAGGATAGTTGGGGGGGTGAGACGAGCCTGAGGGTATCGACTTTCCTGGGAAAACACATCTCTAGAAAGAAATCAGTAGCCAAATACTGCAATAACTCAGCCGTCATTGATCCACAGTCGCATTGATCTGCGCATTACAAACTCTCAGACTGGCAGCGCGGACTCGAGGCTCTCGCAAAAACAGAATATAAGTCAGAAATAAATGACTGCCTTCGCTCCTTCACAGCCAAGAAATAATAATAATAATAATAATACTGTGATGGCCTGGTGAGCTGTCCATGGTGTACCCCGCCCTCGCCCAGAGTCAGCTGAGATGGGCGCCAGCCTCCCTGTGACCCTAATTAGGATTAAGCAGCTTAGAAAATGAATGAATGAATGAATAATAATAATAATAATAATAAAGCATTTTTAGCTTCCTAATCAAATCCCTGGAAAACACTGCATGAGTGTACGCTCCAGTGGTGCTCCAGTGGTGCTGACAAACACAATCATCGTATTGGGGTGGTGGGACACGAGGTGTTTTTCTGAGCGACGCGTGCCACTTCATGTCCAGACTTGCCCAAGATATTCGCACACAGTACACATGAAGGGCCTCAGAAGCGCTGGGTTTGGGGGTTAAGACCTTCGTATAAACAACACATTGTCACAACTGTAAGAGACGACTGGTGTATTAAACCGTCCTTACATGAGGAACATTTATTTGCCAAACCACATAATTCTTCTAGGGTCGCGGGGAGGCTATAGGAAACGCAGGGTACACCCTGAACAACTTGCCGGTTCATTGCAGGGCATCACACACACACACACACACACACACACACACACACAACCATTTAAACCCAAACTCACACCTAGGGGCAGTTTGGAACAGCCGATTAGCCTAATGTGCATGTTTTTGGACTGTCGAAGGAAACGGGATTACCCAGAGGAAACCCACGCAAGAACGGGGAAAACATGTGAGCTCTACGCAGATATGTTCTTGCCCAGCCTGGGACTTGAACCCAGGACCTTCTTGCTGTGAGGCGAACGTACTAAACACTGTGCTACTGTGCCACCCACATGAGGAACAAATCTAACCCTCTTGGTTATTTCTGGCCGTTTACACTTTTAAAATATTGACATTTCGGTGTAGGGCTTTCTTTAGTTCCTTAGAAGTGTGGCAGAGGGTGAACCGGTTTTGTATCCAATCAAACCAGGAAGGAGTGCATGACAATAACACATTCTTTTCTTTTGGCTTCCTGTGTACTAATGGAGATGTTTGGCATTGAAGGAAACATTTCCAGAATTTTGGACTGCGGGAGGAAACCCGTGCAAAGCCCGTGATTCGAACCCAGGACCTTCTCGCTGTGAGGTGGTTGTGCTGTACTCTGGACCATCCCTTATGAAAAGAGAGAGAACAATTCTCTGTCCCACAATTCATTGCTTTTGCCATTTGACATACTCGAGTCAAGCAACGACCATGCTGAATATTTGTTACAGGTGTGTTGAAGAACAACAATAAGCACCATCTGGGTTCCCAGGGGACTAGAATGGGAAACACTAGACTGGGTGAAGGTAAGACTAATGACTGTGTTTATTAACGTCACTGGAGCATGCACTGATACAGTGCAATCAACCATGATTTCCATGCCTAGAGTGAATAATATCCTGAAAGGTTATGAGAAGCTTCTTGATGAATCCATACGCAATCATTGCATCTTTCATCAGGAACCTTTGAAATTGTCCGTGGAGGCCGTTCGGCCGATTAGGGTCCGTCGGATCATTGGGGTGTGTACGGATTGGCATTGTATTCGTGGACGAACTCACAAGTACCATCAAGAGTTGGTAATCCTCCATGTATGAGACACGGATACCAGGATTCATACTTAACTTTACCTAATACCTTTTGACTACTAATTAACCAAGACTCTTTTGCCGGCTTCTGCCAGGAGGTGACCAAACACTTATACCTCTTATAGTGACATCAATACATTTTGTGCTGGTGTGAGACTTTAAAGCCCACACACACACACACACACACACACACACACACACACACACACACACACACACACACACACACACACACAC